>ML777116.1:614014-663888 GCA_009831015.1 Picea engelmannii
TGGACATACATGGCTTTGTTGATGTAGATTGGGCTAGAGATTTGGATCGCAAAAGATCTACAAGTGGGTATGTGTTTAACCTATTTGGAGGAGAAATCAGTTGGATGAGAAAAAGACAAGCTATAGTGGCACTCTCAACTACATAAGTTGAATACATGGCAGCCACTCATGCAAGCAAGGAAGCAGTATGGTTACAAAGATTGTGTTCAGTTATTGGGCTGGTACAACAAGCAGTGAGATTAGACTGTGACAGTCAGAGTGCAATATTCCTGGCAAAGAACCCATCTTATCATTCGAAGACAAAGCATATTGATCTTCAGTATCACTTTGTGAGAGACATGGTTGAGGAAAAGAAGGTGTTGCTGGAAAAGGTTGACACTTTGAAGAATGTTGCAGATTCATTGAAAAAGTCTGTGAGGACATAAAAGTTCTCCTGGTGTAGAATAACAATGGGCATTTTTTCCCTGGATTGTTGAATATATAATCCCATGGACCCCTGGATGCAAAGAAAACAACAAGTGGGAGAATGTTGGGTATGTGTTATATTATTTGCATGTGTGTGTGTGTGGGTGCGTCAGATACGACAACTGCGTCTGACGATCCCTTCACCTAGAGCTCTGTCGTGTGCATCGGGCTCTTTCATAGGGGGGTCCCAGGGGGGGGTAGGTATGCCCCCCCCCGGGTTACGCATAGCGTTTGGGGCAACACCCCAAAAAATTTTTTGGCCGGTTTTTGCTATCTTTTGCAGATTTTGCTATTTTTAGCGAATTTGTAAATTAATCCCGGATTAAGGGATTAGGGTTTTGGTATCTACGGAATACCTAAAAACATTGTATATATTGTATGGCGAATGGTGAAATTCGAGATATTGAAAATAAGAAATGTTTTCCCGGTTGCGGGTTTCCGGTATAAAATCTCTGTGTACTCTGTGTATGAGCCATTGATTAATTTATGTATTGCTTAAGAATCTATATGCATTTCTTTACTTCATAGGTTTAAAACTTACAATAACACCATGGTGTTTCTTCTGTGTTGACCATTCCAAGTTAGTTCGATGTTTCAGAAGATTTTTCCTCTTGTTGAGGCTTTGGCCTCCAACCTATGACATCACACTGCTATCTAACAAACTGAAGCCTATGAGTAGACTGATTTGTTTCCACAATGGTCAATTGGCCCTTAATCTGATTATGATCTTGGAAAAACTGAGTACTCATCTGGTCTATCTTCTGAGTCAAGAGATTAATTGGATCTGACACACTGCTACTGGGAGATTTGGTCTTTGCTTATTTCTTGACATGAGGATACTAAAAAGGGTCAACCCTTGATTAAATAATATTTTCTTCAATCTACGCACTATACTCTTTGTCTTGTGCCAAATTGGTGGGATTATTATCCTTTAAGATGAAACAAAATTTCCCATCAAAAACATTCATTTAAAGGAGATGAACAACTCCTTCTAGAGGACACAAATCCTTCAGGATTTGGATGTACAATTTGTCAAAATTGAAATTCACTTATTATCGCATTCTCCTTCTTCTCTATCTGATTGAATTGAGCTACAAACATCCCACTGTCCTTCTTTGTTGTCCATTTTTTTCTTGAACAACTTGAAGAAATATTCATAAGATGTTGCATGGTTATTAGGAAGGCCCATGAACCATCTTTGGGCATCTTCAGTTAGTGATGAAGCTAGTAGCCTCATTGCTACATCTTCATGTTCTACTTATGCATTCTCCATATCTCATTCGATGGCATAGAGATAATCATCATATTTGATCACATTATTTCCTAATAACTTTGGAAACCTTTTGTCAGACTCTTTTAGCACGACATTGGGGTATCCGGGAATATTGTCCATGGTTAAGGGTTTTTAGAGGTATTTTTCCCAAGGGTGAGCCATTGGAGCAAGGGGAAGGTTACCTTGGAATAGGGTTTTGACAACAAGAGTTTTGAGGGGAGGTCATCTTCGGTAACCTTAGAAAGCTTGAATCTTCCTAGGGGAAGAGTCTTATGGGAAGGTGGATTCTGGGATGGTGGAGTCAGCATATGAGCTTCAATAAGATCTCATCAAGGGTGGAAGGGGAATGTCCTTTAAGTGGAGCTGCCAAGTAAGCTAGGGGTAAAGGATTTGGGATGGAAGCTTGATAGAGTGTCATTAGGGAATGGAAGAGGATTCAAAATCCTGCCCAGCAATGATGCCAAAATTTTATTGCACAAATTGTAGGTTGGTAAAATCCCAACCCAATCCACAAGATGGAGAGAAATATTGGAGATTCTACCCACCATAAACTTAGATAAACCCTCCCCTCACTTTAGTGAAAGAGAAATCCTACACAAGGGGGGAATATCGGATAACCCTAGGGGTAAATGAGATGGAAAGTGAGGTTATGGAAGATTACTCCCCTATAGGTCAAACTACTAAGTGTAAAATGGCTTGGGAACGAGTCTTGTAGATAGTCAATGCTTGAAAAGTTATTTAGTACCTACGAAAGATAGTTGTACCTGCCCGAGACACAAGAGAAGACAGACATACAAGACAAGATATCCCCTGGACAAGCAAGTGAATATTTTTGTCCAATATAGAAGAAGTAAAAAATGATACAAATCAGAAAGTAAATGATAATCAAAGCTACTAAATGAGCCACTAAAAGTCTAGTTAAAGATGCAAGGCATAAGATAGTAATGACTAGTATAACTCGAGTAAGATAGAGAAAGACTTTAACAACAATATAGGGTTGTTCAAAGATATTATTTCAGAGATATTATGACAGCCTTATGTCTATAGCAAAATATTTCTACAGCAGAAAATTCCAACCACCATGGCTGTAGATTTAATTTTATAACAGAAATAATATATCCTTTGCCAAAGAGGATTCCCTAGTGTCTCAAGCAAGCTAGTAGAGCATATAATTGATTCCACTTCAAACAATTTGAAAATCTTGAAAAATCATGTTACCCAATGAAAGCAATTTATTTCTCCAATGCAAATTTTAGAGTAGTTCCTTTAAAATATTGGGTATATGGAGTTTTGGATGTGAGAGTTATACCCACAATATCCCTAGGGGTGTAATCCCTTTTACTCCCTAGGGCATGAAAATCAAACTAAGGTAAATCTAGGAGGGTGTACACCCTTGTACTCCTCCTAGCAAACTTTCCCAAAAATGAATTATCAACTAGCAATGAGATCAATCTTGATGGAGGGTGTATGTACTTATACTCCTCCTAGGGTTTCAACTAATAACACTATGAAACAGGAAAGAAGAACTAACAAATTGTATATTTTTCTTACCAATTCCAAGAGTGATGTAGGATAAACCCTAGTTCACCAAGCGATGTCCATTCATAAACAAGAGAAAAGGCCTCCAAGAGGTGTGCACCACCTTAGCTCCACAATAATCACCAAAATACATTCACAAAAGAGAGAGATATCCAAATTTCCCAAAGAGGGTGCAAATTTCAGCCAAGCATCCTTCTCACAATGGGAGAGTTATGTTCAAAATGAATTGAAATGATTCTTATTTATACAAAAATCTAACATAAATTTTTTCCACTTAACAAGGGTAAACCACAAAATAAGGCAGACATTTCCCTTTATTTTTCCCCTTTACAACTTTGAATTTAATTTACACATAAGAAAAACCCTAAAACATGATGTCATCCCCTTGAGGGGTGACATTTTGGCACATGTAGGAAGTCATTGGGGTTGGAGAAGGTAGAACTAGGCCTCCAAATGCCATGTGTCTTCAATTCAAGAGTCTCCTCCTCAATGCAATGGGTATTTCATCAAAACGTTCCAAGTTTCTATCTTCACCACCACATGCCCTAGCCCCAAGCAAGACTTCAAGTCTAGCAACATGGTATAAAATATCCCAAGTAGGTCGTTGGTTTGGAGGAAGGATAGGTATCACTTTCGAAGGTGTCCTCTCCTACCTCCAAAGGCTACAATAATCATCCGGTGTGCAAGCCATGGAATTCAACATGTGGGATTCTTTCCCCAATGGAGGCCTAAGTTGGGCTTGTTCCTCCAAATCATCCACCAGTCAAGGTCCTACAAAGAGAGACAAGTGTGTCCTCCAAGGATGTCAAGTCAAAACATCATGGAAAGTAAAATCACATTTAATATAAGAGCCATTCAAGAATGTACATCAAAAACTACCTCATCAAATTAAACAAGTTATCAAAGACCCTATACAATTTTCCAAGTTTAGGTATGGGAGGGTTGAAAAAGTGACCTAATGGGTGAATCATTAATTAATTAAAGGAGTGTTTCCTTTGTGGAAACCTCTCTAATCCATGTGGATAAGATGAAGTGGATGGGTGGTTAAAAATTTTGGGCATGTGGTTCATGGCATACAAGGGTTTGTATTTTCTCATTTATGGGTTCCTTTGTAGTGGGTGTGTTACACCTTCGTTTTCAATGCATCCTTTTTCCAAACCCATTATTGCCTTATGTTTTTTAACATGTTTCCAAGTTGAAGCCAAGGTATGGATTCTACCTAATCATGTAAAATGTTTCCCACCTTTCCTATACAATGGTCAAATTAGGCTTCCCTAAGTTGAATACAATGTGTGGTCACATTATATTGTTATTTTTTTTATGGGTCCCATCAGTTTCTTATGAGAGACATTTTGTTTTCCTCAGGATCCCTGGGAAAGAACATAGAAACTTTATTATTTGATATTATCTTTTTCTAGCTACAGACCTTTGGGCCTTCATCCCCTTATTCCCATGAAATGAGGTACAATCCCTTCTTGGGTCAATACACCCAAAAATCCCAAAAGATAAGGAGACGAACAAGGGGTGAATTTATGAAAAATGATAAGTATGATCGGGAGTTGCACAATAACTTGTTAAGGAGACCTACTGGTAGAAAACCCATCACGAAGGGTGACCACTTACTAGGGAACAATGTCAACCACCAAGGTGAAACAAAGAGCATAACTTCCAAGAAAACATTCTATAATATAAAGCATATTTAAATACAACATACTCAAATGCCTGAATTATTAAAGTGCTACTTACCACAATACTTGACTTGTAGCTCATGGATCAAGACCCATTGTCTTTCGGAAGCACGATGATGTGGTGGATACCATCATGATGAACTTGAGATTTGTGGTGGTGAAGTGGCCCTCTGTCTATGCAAGTGGGTGTTTTCAACCATCAGTTTATTAATACTCCATGTCTGCAACCTAAGTACCTTGATACATAATATCTTTAGTTATTCCTATAAATTAGGGATAATAGGGAAGAGCACTCTATTCATTAGTCTCCCAAGGAGGATGATATCCATCATTATTTGGCACAACAAAATCCCCCAATATCATGTTTTCTTAACTCATCCCTTTCCCCCTCAACCTCAACACACGGTTGTGATAAATCTTTCTCCTCCACAAGTGGTCATCGCAAGTTCCCATTAGTATGAGGGGTCAAAACTGAATTATACAATTTTCATGTGTGACCATACAATCCACCTTCAAACTTGAGAAAATAACTATGACAATTATGATCCTACTTCTGGTGTGCTAGAGCCAACATATTCTTCCCAGTCTTATGGCCCTCTTCAAATTGAGAAGCCATCCTTTGACACACTACTTTTCCACCTGAAGTAAATCCTTGGAAAAAAACCACATAATATGAATACATGGGCCACCCAAAACTACACTACTGTGGAAGACTTGGCCTAGGAACCATGTTCCATGTCTTCACTCAAGGTCCTCTAGAGTTGTTCAGTGCAGTGGAAAACCTTGTTGTATGCCATAGGAAAGGTTGATCCCTATGAGTTGAGCTTGAACCTTTGATTACAATCAGGTTCATCATAGTATTTCCCATCAAATCTCTTTCAATATCAAAGTGAGAATGATGGGGAAAAATATCCTTCACATGGTGATTGATGAAGGAACCTCGACTTGCATTATATCTATAGCATGTTGGAAATTCCTCAGATCTCCAAAGATTAATACATCAATTACCATGTTTAAAGTATGTGATGGACACATGTTCCAGCCCCATGGGATTATCACCTCGTATCCCATTGAGTTAGGTGGTAATATTATATGTGTTTTTCTATAGGTAGTTAACACAAATATTGAGTACAATTTGTTACTCGGGTGCACTTGGTTTTACAAAATCACTTCAATTTTATCATCCATATTTAGGGTCTTCTGCTTCCCTCATCAATGTAAAATAATTACCATCGATCAACATGTGTTTTGTACCCCAAACCATGGATCCAATGTGAGATTTAAAATCCCCTTTATCGATCATTCCCATAAGTCCTACATGCATTTTGGTGCAGGGATGTTCAAAGGCTCTTCGCTCATGGGAACATTCCCTATTCCCCCACCACCTCTTTCTACGAACATTTATCTAGTCAATATATCTCTTTTTTTACCAGTGGATCCCATGGGTATTTAGATCATTGGGAGGTACCTCATCCTGAGGATGTTGAATCTTACATAGCCTCCATGCCACTCACCATGGTTGAGATTTCCTACCAGGAAATCCAATCAACATACATTGACCCTGATTCATATCTCCCTCAATATGTGGAATCTGATCAATACCCAAGACCTTCCTGGGATATCAATCATCTTCCTTCTTCACATGACTAAATTGATCTTGAATTTCCTTCTAATGAATCTATACTAGAAGTCATGGATTAACCGAATAATCCATGGGATGATCGGCACCATCACGCATCGTTTCTTCATGATTTGGAACATTTATAAGATGAAATTAAAAATCCTATCATCATTGATAAATTTCAATGGTTCCAATATAGTGTTATGATCCATGATGTATTTTCAGAAGGGAATTCGGTGAACATCTTTAAAACTATTACCATTTAAATTTTCAATAAGCCAGGTGTCATGGAACAGATCTTGACAGGTGTTGATTTTTCTCCTCGAGAAATTGAACTATATATGGCCCTATGAAGAAATGTTTGGAATTGACCCCTAGACTGTCAAGCATGATATTAAAATGTATGATGGATCCAAGTTGATCCGAAAAAGGATTTGTCATGTCAACCCAAAGAAAGTTGTTTCCATCAAGGAAGAGGTCGAAAAATATTCCTCATGTACAATTTATCTATCTGGGTACCTTGATTGAATAGTACATCTCCAACCTCATTTTGGTTGCTAAGAAATAGGGCATGATTAGGGTTTGTTTTAATTAGAGGGATTTGAGCAAATCATGTCCAAAGGATAATTATCCAACCCAATCCATTGAATATATTATCGATAAATGTGTCGGGAGTGAAAACTTCTCATTCATGGATCGTTTCTTTGGCTAAAATCAAATCTATATCAAACCAAAAGATCAACACAAGATTTTATTCATTTGTCCTTGGGGTACTTTTTCTTATTGAAAGTTTCCATTTGGTCTTAAAATGATGGAATTTCCTTCCAATGTTCCATGTATTGCGCATTTCATAACATCAAATTGATTTTAAAGGCATATTTAGACAATTTGGCTGCTCGTTCCAAGCATTGTGAGGATCATCCTGGCCATTTGTAGGCCATTTTCACCTGATGTCATTAGTATAATAATCATTTGAAACCACACAAATGAATTTTTTGTGTGGTTTCTGGGTGATTGATAGGTTTCATCATATCCAAGTATGGGATTATGGTTGATCCCATGAAGGTTGAGGCCACTAATAACTTGCCTCCTCCTTGTACCATTATCCAACTCCAAAGTTTGCAAGGGAAGGAAAACTTCTTGCATAGATTCATTATCAACTATGCTAAGATCACAAAAAAAATTATTCCCTTGTTGAATAAAGGTGTACCTTTTGTGTGGGATGACCAATATCAATCATCATTTTATTCCTTGAGGAGTTCCTTGATGTTGACTTCCTTAATGAGCCCTCCCAACTATGGTCGAGAATTCATTCTTTATCTTGCAACCTCTCAATCCACCGTTGGAATGGTTCTCATTGATGGGCTCCAATATTTCCTATATAAAAAGGCCCATGATACACCTAATTTTTACAATTATGTACCTAAAAACCTACTTTAATTTACCATGTCTAATAGTAATTGTGGATATTTTGCAAGTTGTCTAATGAATAGTTTTGAGGTTGGGATTTAATGAGTAATGGTAATAGTTTTTTTAATATGCATGATGAAGTGTATGTGTAGAAAACATTTAGTATCTCAAACTATCCATTAGAAGAGGAAGATCCCAACACAAGGATCTTGTCCCTACCTACCTCTAGATGTGTTGCTAGTGCACTTTTGACAACTCTCTACAAACTCAAACTTGAAATATCTAAATAATAACCAATAAACTGAAGGAGGAAGCGTTTCCCCATATTCCCTCCTTAATTCAAGGACAAGGTTGAGTTCTAGTTGTATAAATAATCCCCCAATAGGAAGAAAAAGGGAGGATAAATAGAGATCTAAATACTACATTATAGTATTTTTTTGAGAAGATTTTGAAAACTTGGATCTTTTCTCCCTGGATTTAATAGTTGTTATTAGTTAATAAATATGTTTTTTTTTAAATCTCATTAGAGTTTTCATAGGTTCCTTGTGCTACTTGAGTAGGGCCCACTTAAGAGGGTTGAATGACCCTTTTTTATTCTTTCTTTATATTTCATGTTATTGTGTTTCCTTTCATCTTCTTAATATTCCTCGGATAATTAGATAGCTATGCACATCATTTTTTAGTTATAGTTGTGCACCCATACTTAAATTGCTAATAAATTGTAATTTCCATCATGTTTCCTGTAGAAGTGGTTGCAAGTTCATTGAAGTTCTTAGGAGCATATTTTTAGGGATATGAACCTCATATACATATCATTACATCATGATTTGTAATTTTCAATAATTTAGAATAAGTGACATGATTTTTAGGCCTCTTCTTACCATCATGTAGAAGTTCTTGTAGAAAATTCATGTAGGACAGTTTGGATTGAATTTTATTGCATTTCTTACAACTCATTTTATGAGGGTAACATCTATTAATAAGATAAAAATGTGTGATGATATTGAATCAAGGGCCAAGAATCAATCTTCATGCAATTAGATTCATTTTCTTTCATGCAATTAGATTAATTTTATTTCTTGCAATTAGATTAATTTCCCTTTTCATCTTGGTGTGGATTTTTTTCGATTATGCAATTAGGTTAATATTTATTTCCTACAGATATATTAATTTATTTTTATCTTGGTGTGACTTCCATTCATGCAGCTAGATCAAGTTTCATTTATTCAATTAGTTCAAATTTCCTTTAACATGTTGTAATCATGTTTTATGCAATTGATTAGTTCCCTTGATCAAGCTCAGACCTAGGATGTTGTCATTCCTAATCATCATATAGATGTACAATGCACTCTACATTAACTTTTCACATGATCTCTAAAGTTTTTACAATCCATGGGTTGATAATTAAAGTAAAAAGATAATAAAGTGGTAACATTATTGTTTCTATTACGAGGCCCAACACTTTTTGGTGTCATTTTCGGGGAGGTGCTAAAGATTGCACATCACATTCTTTTTCAATGCATTTTAGAAATATATGATAAAATATAAATAGTTTCATTTCCTTTGTTTTTCATGAATGAATCAAACTAGAGATAAGAAAGGAAATATTTTACCCAAAACCCCCACCCCAAAAATAGGTCCAAGTAATCAGGAAATTGGTTGTGAAACAATTGAAACTTTCTTGGAAAGAGAAGCAAGAGAATTTGAAAATGTCTCAGAAGAAGGTCAATATCCATTCCACCATACAATGATTGGTGAAGAATATTTGGAAGAAGTTTTTGAGTTTCCTATACAGTAAACCAATGGATAAACCAAAATGAAAACCATTATTCTGTCTTCCTTACCTCACTTCCATGGTCTTGTTTCAGAAGATCCTGACACCCTTTTTTTTAATTCTAGTTGTATGTATAACTTATGATTATACTTCATATGAACAAAATCTCGATATATTTCCCTCTACTCTAAAGGATTCATCTTTAAGATGGTTCATGAGTCTAGAAGGAAACAACATCATAAGTTGGGACCAAATGAAGAACACCTTCATTGGAAAGTATGGGGATTATTGGAAAGAAAGGGATGCAAGAGATGAAATATTTAGAATGACTGAAAGAGTGGATGAATCCTTAGAATAATCTAGAGAGAGATTCCAACTAATATATAAAAGATCCCACAACTGCATTATGGATGAAGATTCACTAAAGCTTGTCTTAGAGGAGTAAGAGAAGACCTCATGGAAACACTAAATCTCTTATCAAATGGAGATATTTACCAAATGGATTATGATAATATCAAGAAGACATTCTAGAATCATTCTAGATCCTCAAGGAAGAAAGGTAGAAATGGTAAAGGAATGGTAACACGTTCTTCTAACCCTACAATGTTTATAAAAAATGAGATGTGAGGATTATTATAAGATATGAAAATTGATATATTTCCTTCATTATCTATGAAAATCGATAATTTGCAGATCAAGAAGAAACATAAGGAAGTAGGAAAGGCATTGGCTACATTTTTACCTAAATGAAGCAAAAGGAATCCTAGGAATAAATTCCCCCTTGACCTTATATAGGTTTGTAGTATTTTTGAAGAATATCATGCAATTGACAAATGTCCTTTTCCAGGATTAAAAGCTACATTTCAAGGAGCATAATAAAATGTGGGGTCAGTATGCTTCATCAACCAAAGGTGACCTAGAGCACCAATACCCTTCCAAATAGGTATGAGCTATAATCCTTCTTAGTATTTTGGTGGCTATAACACACAAATGCCTTCTCAACCTTGGTATAATCCTAACCAATAATTATTTGTAAACATAAGGTGTAAAGGAAATTTCCCCCTCAAAGTGATATTGATAGTCATTCACTTTTTATTGTGACATTACTTAATTGGATCATTTTATGGTTATGTATCCCTTTGGTCCATAACAAAGACCAATTATTTTAATGGCCCATATAAACTTCCCTTTTGGACTTGACATAAAAGGACAAACTTGGACATAAGATATTTAAAAAAATCTCAAAAATGATCTCTATAAGGACCTTTATTTTATCTCTTTACGATTTAGACTTAAGTTAAAGTCACAGGTCATAATTTTATTGAGAGATTCGGAAATGAATAAAAAATTAATTAGAGAAGACCATAATTTACCTTTTTAAAAGGAAAAAATGCATTGAAAACCTAAAAATATTGATTCATATGGATTACCTCATAATGAGATTCCTACATGTCCCCGAGGTGTAGGACAGTCGGTGATGGAGTGTGTTGTTAAGCCACTCTGTGATGTTAAAGTCACCGGTTCGAAACCTGCGGGGACAAAAAATCCAACCATGTTAAGGGTTGGTGTGGCTCAGGCCGGGTGCGATCCCCGGGTGATTTTGAYGGCTTAGATGCCCCTGAGTCGCGGTTTCTCAAGCCACAGGTTAATCGCAGGTCCTGCACAAATTAACAAACAAAAAAAAAATGAGATTCCTACATGAGTTTGAAAAAAGAAAATTACTAACGTTCATGGAAACAATAGTTCTTGTAAACTACATGGACATATAGTTTTAGAAATTACATAAAATTAAACGAAAAAACTCATATCTGTCACCCCATATAACCCACCAAGTTTAATAATATGTAATCTTTTATCCTCAAAGTTTGTTTCCTTTAAATTACATTGAAACTTAGTTGCTTAAAGGGTTCAATTAGGAACTTGAAAAATTATATTACAACAAAAAATAAGACAATTTGGAACACTTATTTTCTATATATGTCATTCTCCAAGAACTTAAACTTTAGTAAGTGTGTTTGAAGTAGTTTTATGAAAACATAGATGAATAATATTTGTGTAAAATTGAAAGAAAATGGAGCACAAGTCATTTTTATAAAATATAGCAATAAGGTTATGATTAAGAAGCATTGTTAGTATGCATCAAAATTTATAAATAAGTGTTATATTCCAAAAATGTCACATCTATGCATCCAAGGTATTGGCCCATCCATTTGCATACTTTTTCAAACATACTCTTGAGGTTTCCTTCTAAAAAACCTTTTTTTGGATAATGTACGCGCTCTGCTGCAGTGATAGCCTACATACACACACAAGTTACATGCTAGTTAGCCCACATACATATGCTTGTTTCATACTAGTTAGCTTGCGTTTACCTCCAAAAGTTGAAAAAAATATAAAGTTGCATGTATTTTGGTGGAGTTTATGGGCTATGGAGGGTTTCCTAACCATTTTACCCCTTGTATCTTGTCCTCAAACTAAATAACAATATTTTCTCATATAAAAAAAGGTATTGAGGATTCATTTATACATATGGACAAGAGAATAAGAAAACTATGCCAAAATCCTTTCCCTCTCATTGCCCAAGTTTTGCATCTTGCTCCGAGTTTTAGCCTCATCCTTCCCCTCCAACCATTCTCCCTATGAAACCCTTCTTTCCTTGATGGTATGTTGGTTGTGATAATTCTATGTGGGATTGATGCACTTGGAGCCACAATAGAGGAGCTCGGACTTGGTTCGTAGAGTGGTGTTTACAAGCAAAGATTGTAACCTTTCATCTTGAATTTGAATAAAAGAGATTATATTTGTCCCAAAACCCTATGTGTACATGTTCTTGTTAATTTGAGCATATATATATATATATATATATATATATATATATATAGGCTTTTAAGTGATTAATAGAGATTGCATATGTTGTTGCATTGTATTCTTAACCCCTCATAGGTCAACTTTGGGAGGAGATCTGTGATCTAGGAGGAAACAATAGATGGAAGAGGTCTACATCAAATGTAATGATTCTAGGTGCACTAATTAACCTTCTATTCTCTCTTTATCTTATCACTTAGTCTAGATTGTTTTGGGGTAGATTAGAGATAAGTTAGTCTTTTAAGGGATTTATCACTCTGCCTATTCCTTAGACCCAGTTTAGGGGGAATTTCCCCATAGCAGAATTGGTGATTCCACTGGGGAGTATCTCTAGGGTCTTAGTGAGATATTTTGGTTTGATTTGATATTTCAATTTATTTTTTCATTTCCTAAGTTTTTTGAGTCATTTTGGGTCTTTGGTCACCTTCCAAGTGCCTACCATCCTCCCTTGCCCAGTTGTCTGTCCAAAATTTTTCTTTTGTTTTGAAAACTTGTATAGGTGTATGCACCTTGTCCTCTGTATAGCACGCATACATAGGCCTTCTACATAGTATACATCCCACATACATACGCAAGTTTCTCACGCACATCACACATCTCTGTGTTTTGGAAGGGGTTTTAAAAATAATTTTTCTTTCCTGGAAAGAAGCTCTTTTCTTCTCAGGCCTTCATGAACTCTTCAGGGTCTCTGTTGATTTTGTTTGGTTGGGTTAAAGACTCAATTTATTTTGCAATTTGTAAAGAACCTTAGTTGCATCTTTATTTCTTCTATTTTCTTTTATGGTTTAGGGTGAACGTTTAAGCATTAGATCCTCCTGTGGATTCCAGTGAATCCCTACGTTCAAGCAGTGACTTAGGGTTTGTGTTAGTCTTGGGTTTATTTTCTCTTTACCTTGTTTGTTCTTTAAAAAATGAAAAAATATCATTTACTTGTGATTTTCTTTTCTAAGCATTCAAAAATAAAAAATAAATTTTTTGTTGCATTTAGTTATGTTTTTTTGTTTGGTAATTGTAGCATAGGTTGTTTATTACAAAAGAAAAGAGTTCCATTTCCAAAGTTCCTTCTACGCTATATCCTTGAAAGTTTAGTAGTTTTCATTTGCATTGTGAAACGAAAAGCGCATTCTAGGAAACGTTTTGCATTTTAGGATCTTGGACTGTATTTCGAAAATGTTGCACTTACAAAGTTTAAAAGCCATTTTCCAATTGTAGAATGTAGTTTATTTTTGCACGAATGTTTTAAATATTTTATTTATTCTATTTCATATCTTAAAAACACCATAAGTTGCACGTTTGTACCCTTTTGAGTAAATCAATCCACTTAAAATAAAAAATTAACACTAAAATCAACTAGACTTTTGTTTGTAGGGTTCACCAAGTAGTCTAGGATTTAAGGCCTTGAAATAGGTGTGGAGAGGAAACTGTTGAAAGCTGCTTAAACAAACATAGCAGACTGTGAGAGGGAGTGTGAAAGTCCAGTTTCATAAGAGTCAATCAGGGCCCCCCTCTAACACAGGGGATAAAAAAAACGTCACATAAGGAAAGGTAGAGGAGATAACCCCTCCAAAGCCAAAGAAAATGTAGTGGGGATCATATATTGAGGGTCTCTCTTGGGATTTTTGTTGATCGCATTTGACTAAGAACCCTTATAGACCTTGAATCTGTTCGAGATCCTGAGTTGTCTTTCAAACCATTTTTCTTTGGTACCCTTGAAAGGCTTACGACTTTGTTATCGTCCTCATTACGATAAGCCTGACTCTCAACTATACTTGCCTAGTGACTGATTGTGAGATGGAAACCTAGTTTCCTCTTTTTAGGGACATACACGGGTGACTGTAGGGGTATACAGTGGTACCTAGGGAACACGTCGGATCATAGTTTGTAGAGTATACCTAGAGGGTGCTTCCATTTTTGAGTTACACTTGCACCTGTAAGTTTCTCTAGTGTTGAATGGCGTAACTATTCTTCCTGTGAGTAAGTTGATTGCTTGATTTTCCATTAGGAAATTTTTAGTGTGTGCTTTGTGTTTCATTCTAGCTTAACCTTAGAGTGTCGGTTGATCATTTCACAAGGTGGAAGATAAAAAAAATTGACATTCACGCAGGCTTCAGGGCCTACCATCGATTACTTTGGTTACACATCTGCCATTGTTGAGGCGCAGGCTAGATCAAGAGGGTTCATTTGAAGAGACCGGGCCACAGGAAACTATACCTAAGTTGGATCCTAGAAAATACTTTCCTTCACTAGAGGATTCCACCTTTTCTGACCTCAAAGTTGAAGGCTTCAAGCTCGTAAACCCTTCGATCACTAATTATAAACACCACTTCTTATTCATATAGTCCCTCATGAGGTGACTTCACCTGAACATCATTTTGTTAGATGAGCAGCGATGGAAGAAACTAGTGCTACCTCTTCTGGGAGTCCTCATACTCCCATCTTGGTTGCCTCAGTGTTGTGGGTGGGAATCCCTCCTATGGACTTACCATTTAAGGTCTTTGATCGTGCATGCAGAAAATGACCATTTCAAAGGCTTCTACTCTTTCCTATTCTCCCAATACAAAACCCCACATTCATGCAATACAAAGGTGTAAATGAGATTTGGTAACTCTACCTTAAGTCCTTCGTTTGATGTCGATCCCTTTTCTTTCACTCTCTCTTTGATTGCAAGCCTCCTCCCAAAGTTGACCTGCATTCACACATGAACAAACAAAATGTTGTGAACATGCATTTCATATACTAATTGTTGGGTTAGTTGTGACAATATCATAAAATAAATATTCAACTTGAACACATGATATGGCAGGACGGGAAAAGTATTCCTTTTGTATTAATCTTCACAAGAATAAATTTACAATATGTGGTCGGCACTGCTCCTCGAAACTGGTCATGGGATCCTCTTCAACTGTCCTCCAACTACTTTGCTTTATACTTCTCTTTGCACAAGGATGGATAAAGGTTGGGACAAAGGGTAATTCTCAATTGGGTATAGTCTCTTTACWATGATTTTCCTCCTTTCAAATGGGACCCCTACCCCTTCTTTTATAGGCTAGAAGGAGCTAGGTATTTGGTCAAATGACCAGCCATGCATGGCTGAAAGGTTTAGTTAACTTGCCCAAAGATGTGTGTTCCGTCAGAAACTTTCMTTTTTCTATTCTTTTGTAGGTACAAGTGGGATGTATTGGAGCAGCTAGCATGTACATGCGTGCAGTAATGGAGCAGGGCATATGGGCCTTTATAAAGGGGGTTTTTAAGAAGAGTTGTTCAGTAGTGTTTTGGAAAAGAAGGAGTATGAGATGTCCTGATGCCAGGTAAGTATGTCTGGTGAAAATTAGGGTTATAAAATATGCCCCCTAATGTGTTATGTCAAAAGATAATCTGATGGCCGAAATACATTATCAATCTTTATCAACGTACCAAACTGGTGAGCCCAGGGACCAGAAATCGAGAGGTGCCATCTGCAAAATAACAATTGTCTCACTGAGGCGAGCATACCCATGCTTGGGATGAAATAAAATCATGGCTACCAATCAAATACATTGTAGATCCATGTCATATAACTATATAAAGTGTAGCCGCGAGCAATATACAACGGATCTACAACTCAAAATCAAAAGATATACATGTATAATATCCATCTTCTAGAAGCTGATAAGGCATGATGGATAGAGATGAGGTCTTCAGAGCTCGAGAAACAACTTCAAAAACTTCAAAACTTGGGTAGGAGTGTAATATGAGTGCACAACTTTACTACCCAGAGGTCTTTGACGGCTCATCGGTCATGGACTAGAGAATCTTGATGATTAGACTGAAGGCTTCACTGATTTCGAAAAAAGACTTGATTGGACTTTTGGGTGGCCAAGCATGAGGGAAAGAGACAAACTACAGAGGGGCTGACTCAGGCTTGGTAAAAAATTCCCTTGGACAATAGCATGACAAATGATGAGACTTAGGCAGCATGGCATTAACATAAGTTCACGAGGCAGGAGGCAACGCAAACTCTCCATATGTTTGGAAGGATAACCAAATGGAGGAGGACACAACTCAATGTAGAGGGAACAACTTCCTAAGGTCATATTAAATTCCATGGCTTGACGGACAAATGAAAGGATGTGATTTATCCAAGGGTGACTCATTGTGCTACTAATACAAAGAAAATACTTTTCCCTTCCTCTTTTTGGGGTATATTTGATTTTTTTGTCTTTTTCAATAATTTTGGAAAAAGAATAAAAGAATGCTATGCTACAAAGGAGGAATGAGTGTCGCAAACATATGAGTTTGAGGCACAAGGACAAGATTGATGTTCAGAGCAAGGACACTCAGAAAAAATCCCTCCTGGGGCCAAAGGTGTCAAGACGCAAAGGAAAAATGCTATAGGGATTGTGTATAAGGCATGTTTTAGATGGTTCAGTTGAGAGAAACATGGAGATGGCATTAGGCCAAAGACACATGTATGCAAATGCGATTAATAAGACACACAATGGTAACGTCCTTCGATGTAAGTTTAACAAGCCCAAAGAAGGTAAGCTCGGTGGTTTTTCATATTTAGAGAGTCTGAAAAAATGTAAAAGGAGACTCCAATGGGGTACCTTTTTCGAAGGTAGTCTAGTCAGTTCGAAAAAGGGGTAAACTAGCACCGATAAGACATCTATTCAAAACCATTTTAATGAGTGTGATAAAGACAAGATCACTCGGCAATTTTTTTTCATTTTTAAGGAGTCTAAAAAAAGATTAAATATGGACTCCATCAGGAATGTTCTTCTGGACCATTTTAATGAGTGTGAAAGAATAAGGTCACTCAATGATCTTTTCAATTTTAGGGAGTCTGAAAAGAGCTTAACTATGGACTCCATGGGGGTTTCTTTTTCATAAATTTAGTCCCTTAGGCCCGAAAAAGGGTTAAAATTATACCTGAGAATACTCTTCTAGAGATCAGAGGCCTCTAGAGTATACCTTTGTTCGTACAGTTGACTGTCCGGACCAAAAAAGGGGTAAAATATTGTCGGATAGACGTGACTTCAAATTTCAGTTTAACGAGCGTGAAAGGCCAAAAGATCGCTCAACAATATTTTCATGTTTAGAGGATCTGAAAAGGGCTTAAAAGAAGACCCATGGGGGCTATGACTCATGTATGAAACTGGTTCAGGTAGAGCCCACTACTAGGCTTAGACCAAGAGTCTCTTCGATATTGAACTTGGGAAGTCTCCCAAAAGGGAAGAAAACACAAACCATGGTGTAAGTCCTCCTGCGGTATAGAAACCGTAGTAATGGCTCCAAGGATAGCCTCATCTGAAGGCAATTCAAAATCTGAGAAATCACGCAAACGAGGGTCGACAGTCCCAAAGGGTGAAGTAAACTAACCATAATCCATATGACGATGGAGGTTCTGACTAGGACTGGCAGAGTCTATCAATGAAGAATCATGGTCACGAGGGCTTCAAGATCTACTAACAACGAGATTAGACTCAGAAGGATACTCAAGCCCACTTGGACCAAGAGGGGGAAGCAAGGGCTCCCATTCCCCCATTAGATACTCCAATGGATCAATTGTTGATTCCAAGTCTCGAGAAGGAAAACTTGATTTCACAGGTTCCTGCTCATAAGAAATTGAACACCAAGGATAAGATGCAAGATAATTAACCCGTGGCGGGGTGGAGTCTACACGAACACTAGGAACATATAAAGGGGCAGCCTGAACTAACGCTAAATTAGGATGGTGATTATTAGATGCCTGCTGGTCAATAGTGACAATTCTTCCATTGTGAGGGAAGTGCAACACCCAGAAGAGCGTAGATACCACAACGTTCATAGAATATACATAATCATGCCCGAGAAGCATATTGAAATCTAACGGGCCTTGCACCACTATAACATCGACATGGAAAATCTTCCCACCTAATGAGATAGGAAACTGAGGAAGAAGCCCCAAATATTCACTAGAACGTCTGTCAAAAGCCAACAACTCATGTGAAGAAAACACAAGCTTGGGAGAACCCAAGACTTTCAAAACTGAGGAGGATAAAATACTTGTAGAGGCTCCTTCATCCACAATACATCGATAAATGTTTGTTGAATTAACTTCAACCCTTATTTGAAAGGGTGTGGAGGAAGGAAGACAAGGCTCAACAAGGTCATTCCAATCAAAGTAAACCATCCTAGGGCTTGCAGGGGGTGTGCTCGGAGTGAGCGGAATGCCCCTTTGTTCTGAAAATAATGAACTGGAAATGCTAAAAACATAGTCGGTAGACACGTCACTCCCCAAAAGAAGAGTGGGATCATCCGATGAATGCATCGGCATGACCACTTTCGCAACCAATGACTGAATAGGTTGTGAGACTACATGGTCTAAAGTCACCTCACCCCCCAAAATAGGAGTGGGATCAGCCGATGACTACATCAACATGACCACTTTCGCAACCAATGGTTGAATAGGATGTGAGACTACATGGTCTAAAGGCACCTCACCCCCCAAAAGAGGAGTGGGATCAGCCAATGACTACATCCGCATGACCACTTTCACAACCAATTTCTGGATAGGCTGCGAGACTACATGGTCTAAAGGCACCTCACCCCCCAAAAAAGGAGTGGGATCAACCGATGACTGCATCGGCATGACCACTTTCTCAACCAATGGTTGAATAGGCTGAGAAACTACAAGGTATAAAGGCACCTCACCCCTCAAACGAGGAGTGGGATCAACCAATGACTGCATCGACATGACCACTTTCTCAACCAATGGTTGAATAGGCTGAGAAACTACAAGGTCTAAAGGCACCTCACCCCTCAAAAGAGGAGTGGGATTAGTTGATGACTGCATCAGCATGACCACTTTCTCAAACAATGGTTGAATAGACTGCAAGGAAACCTCAAAAGACTCAGAATCAGAAGAGCTTGCAGACAGGGACCACAACCTTTGGAATGCCAGGGCACAAATGAGTAAGGTGATCTCCCTTACAAATCTTACAAGGGAACTTAGGCTTACGTCCTATCCATCTAGGTTTCTCAACAGAATTAATGCCCCCAACATGACTAGCAGTGGTTGGTTGAACATCTCCAACATGACTTGCAAAGGTTAGTGATGGGTCGATAACATGACTTGCAGAGGCTACAGACCTATTACTAGTATGACTAGCAGTGACTGGACTTTTTCCCCCAGCATGACTTATAAAGGGTGGGTGTGTTCCCCTAGCATAACTTGTAGAGGCTGGCTGTTGGTCTTCAATGTGACTTGCAGATATTGTCGACCTATCTCCAACATCACTCGCAGAGGTTGGTGATTTCTTCTTCCTATTCTTCCTCTTTCTATTTAGCTTAGACTTTCGGTTACTAGTAACTGTACTTTCACTAGAGGCGGGAGAAGGAGGAGGAGAAGACTTTGTTGATGAAGAAACATCAACAGAGTAACCGTGACATAAAGTGATTAACTGAGAAGTGTCAAGAGAATTTGTGACATTTGGAATGGTACCCAACCAAACCAGTAATCCTACATTCAATTCAGAAATGTACAAAGTGGCCATCAAAGGGACACTGATGTTTTTGAAGAAAGGAAAAGCACAAGAATCCCCTTGCGAAGGGGTGCCTTGGTTGGCATCATCGGAACTTTAGCCATGAATATCTTATGCACAGGTTCTCCCTTTGTAGGATCATTCAAGTCTGTAAAAGTCTCACACACTGACTCTGAAGAACCAGTGTTATCAAAACAATGCCTATAAAGGGGAGGCTCCATGTTTCTAAGTAGAAGACTGAAAATTCCTCTCAATCGGCGGAGTGGGTGGTCTACCACCCTAGGTTAGAGACCCAAAGCCACAACTGACTAACTCGCTATGGAAAACTAGGAAGCACAGAGCACACACTAAAAGTTCCGAAAGGAAAATCAAGCAAACAACTAACTAGTTGGAAGAACAGTTACACGAACCAACACTAGAGAAACTTACCGGTGCAAGTGCAACTCGAATACGGAAGAACCCTTCGGGTATAATATGCAAAGCATGGCTTGATGTCTACCCTAGGTACTGCGGTATACCCTTGCGGTCACCTATGTAAGTCCCTAAAATAAAGGCAACTAGGTTGCCAGCTCGTGAACAATCACCAAGCGGGTATACTCAACATTCGGGTGGACCATAATGAGCAGGGTATCAAGCCTGAAACCTATCAAGGGTATCGAAAGCAAGTGTTCTAAAAGATGACTGGGGACCTCAAATGGATTTGAGACCCACGAAGCTCCATGGCAAATGCAATCAACGGAATCCCAAGACAAGTCCTCTATATGCGTTCCCCACTACGCTTGGTCCAACTTTGGAGGGGTTATCTCCACTACCTTTCTGCACGCAACCTCGTGTTTATCGCCTATGTTAGAGGGGGGTCCCAGATAATTTCCACGTTACTGTACTTCTACACTCCTTAGCACAGACTTGTATGTTTGTTTTATAGCCTTGAAGATTTTCCTCTCCAACCTAAATCAAGGCTCTAGTCTAATCTAGTCGATGGACCCTACAAACATAAATTCTAATAAATTTTAATTAGCATTCTTTTTACTTGCTTGATTTACTCAAAAATGATACAGTAGTGCAATTGATGTCGTTAAGACTCTTGCAAAAAAATGATGAAACTTATATGAACAGTGGGAAAGAATGATTATATTTCTTATTTTTTTTTCTTTTTGAAATGCTTTTAAAATTAGAAGAAAACACAATGCTATGCTAATTTATTTTTATTTTTCAAATAACAATGCAAAGAAAATGCCAGGAAAGAAAGAGAGCTAACAAACTAAGTTTTTTTTWTATATTTTCTTCCAATCAAAGAATAAATAAAWAAAGATTCTAAAAGAAACTGATGAATGCAACTCATTTTTCTTAAAATTTCAAGATAAAAATAAGTTAAAAAAACTAAGAAACARAAGAAATCTTTTTATGGAAAAGAAAGCTATGATGGAGTCCAACCTAGACTAAAACTGCTATGACAAAGACCAAGAACCCTGAGAGGTATAACTCTTAACAAGGAAAAGGATGACTGCCTMTCCTTAAACAAGAATTTTCTCAACAGGCACATTGCTGGCAATTCAATAGCCAGCATGTGCATGCATGTTGTGTAAGGTCAGAGAGAATGTACACGCATGCAGACCTTATGTAGGCCGTGTGTACCTATGAAACTCTTCCAAAATGAAGAAACAAGCAATCAAATACTGGTAGAGACTATTGGTATTGAGAACCGGAATCTCTTGAAGACTCGGAAACTTACTTTGACAGAAAAAAGAAAACAATTCTAGTAAAATTTCATAGAACAAAACCAATATGAGGTGAAACCTAAGCTACAAACTGCAAAAAATAGAGACTAGAATGAGTTCCAGAAAACCCATGAGAAGGATCACTTCTGACAGGGGAGAGGATGACTGCCTCTCTAAAAGAAATTTTTTAAAACTATACACACGACTGACACCTCATCAACTAGCATGTGCACGCAGTCTGTGTGAAGGTAGGGCATAGGTACATGCATGCAAGACTCATGTAGACCACGTGTACCTCTGTGACTCCCGTAAAAGAAAATGCAGCCAAGCAAAGAAAGCAAGAAGAACTGGTATGGAAGACCAGAATCCCTGCTAGCTCAGACTTTTTCAGAAACTCTAAAAACAAGTAATGAAACAAATTTTTAAAAATACCCAAAAAGGACTCCCAGAAAACCCTAGAGATCCCTAATATGGTCACTAATTATGTTGTAGGTGGGAATCCCTCCTACGGACTTAACATTTAAGGGATCTGCTCATGCATGCAGAAAATGACCATTTCAAAGGCTTCTACTCTTTCCTATTCTCCCAACACAAAACCCCACATTCATGAAATACAAAGGTGTAAATGAGATTGGGTAACTCTACCTTAAGTCCTTCATTTGATGTTGATCCCTTTGCTTTCGCTCGCTCTTTGATTGCAAGCCTCCTCCCAAAGATGACCTGCATTCACACATGAACAAACAAAAAGCTGTGAACATGCATTTCATATACTAATTGTTGGGTTAGTTGTGACAATATCATAAAATAAATATTCAACTTGAACACATGATATGGCGGGATGGGAAAAGTATTCCTTTTGTATTAATCTTCATAAGAATAAAATTACAATATGTGTTCGGCACTGCTCCTCGAAACTGGTCCTAGGCTCCTCATCAACTATCCTCCAACTACTTTGCTTTATACTTCTCTTTGTACAAGGATGGCTAAAGGTTGGGACAAAGGGGAATTCTCAATTGGGTATAGTCTCTTTACTATGATTTTCCTCCTTTCAAATGGGACCCCTACCCCTTCTTTTATAGGCTAGAAGGAGCTAGGTATTTGGTCGAATGACCGGCCATGCATGGCCAAAAGGTTTAGTTAACTTGCCCAAAGTTGTGTGTTCCATCAGAAACTTTCCTGTTTTCATGCTTTTGTAGGTACACACGGGTTGTATTGGAGCAGCTAGCTTGTACACGCGTGCAGTAATGGAGCAAGGCGCATGGGCATTTATAAAAGAGGTTTTTAAGAAGAGTTGTTCAGTAGTGTTTTGGCAAAGAAGGATTCTGAGATGTACTGATGCCAGGTAAGAATGTCTGGTGCAAATTAGGGTTATAACACTTGAGAGGGGGTGTCATGCCTCCTCCCCCACTTCCACCTATCAGGACTGCAACTATCTAGACACCCACAAATTTGGGTAGTGGCATAGTCTCCTAGAAAACTATGAATATTGTTCCCTCTATTTACAATGTGTCTAGTGCTCCCTTTTTGTATGGGATGTTGGGTTTTGACTCTAGTTGTAACTTAACCTACTCTAATCTACAGGTTGTTGGTTTGGGGGAAGGGAGTTCTAATGCTCCCTTAAAAGGATATTTCGTGGGAACCACTGCCTCATTTAACGTTATCCCTTATGGTGTGGGTCATATCCCTCCTCCATCCCCTTCACTTAGAGGTGATTTCCAGCATCCTTTTGGGCTTAACGCCAACTCTAACTTGTTTAGAGGGTGGGGTCAAGGGCTTCAATCCTATATGCATCTGGTAGGGTATATCAATTTTTATTTATTTGGTGCATTTGGGAATAACGATTTCTCATCGTCTACTTTCTCATGAAGGGGAAAACCCGTCTTTGGTCAACCAAACTCTATGCAAGTCTTTGTTCCTTCACAGGGAGCGATGATAGAATTTTACTCCTCACAAGGTCTTGGAAATACCTGGTAGGGATCATTTCCTTCGCAGTGGATGTTGATTGGGGAAAACCCCTCCCACACTTAGTGGAACCCAGGAAGGGTTCAATACCTACACCAGGAGGGTCAGCTGGGGGCATCCCCGACCAAGGTCCTTGGAATACCATGCAAGGATAAATCCCTACAAAAGGTATGTCATCCAAATACGGGAATCTGTCAGCGATGCAGAATCAAGTGAAAACTCCTTTTACTAGCCAGGGCCACCATGGTTTCTACCAAAACCCTGGCCAGTAGGAAAAATTTTCATGTCAACCTAGTGCCATTCAAAATCTAGGCCCCTCTTTTCCTTTGAATCCACTGCAACCTAGACTATCGTTCCTGGAAACTCTTCATTTTTCAGACTTGTCGAGGACATTGAATGATCCAATCTATCATGATCCATGTTCACCCCTATTGAGACCATTTCTCATTTTTGCGTTTCCCTCCCCTTTCTATTTTCCTAGCTTCTTTTTTCCATTTCTTTTCCCTCTTATATACTCACCTGAATTCCCCTTTTATTTTCTCCCCTCTATATTTCCCTTTCTAATTACTATACTTAGTTCTTTTTTAAAAGCGTTGGGTTCATGGGTTGGCAGACTCATGGATATTCATCTCCATCGATACTCCCATATCATGAGTCTGATCAACCGCTGTATTATTCTATACTTAACCATTTTTGTAGTCATGATTTCCTAGTTTTATGGGTTCAAGATTTCATATCCCATGTTCCACAATATCCACTTTGCACCCAAAAAAATTTTGATCTACATTTTTAGCATCGAACTCATCGAGCTCCTAAGTATCTCATCTCTCCTATATTGAGTCTGTCCGACCGCATTACAACACTTATACTATTTTTGACCTTTCGCAACCACAGGCTCGTGGGTTCCCGGGTTGGTGAGTTCACAAAAACTCCCAAATCCTAATCACTCTCGTTTATCCCCACCATCTTCGTGATTTTCCAAATATTCATTTAAGAATGGTTTAATGCTACTATCTCATCAAGCAGGTTCCATAAATATCATCATTAATAAGCAAAGAGATCGAAGATATTTCTCATTGAAACCACATTAAAGAATGATTTGATGAAGATTATATTATTATTATCTCTTTCAAGAGCTCATTGCAAATATTATCTGGATTAAAAGAAGACTCTCATCAACTTATGGCAACAATATCTTGATAGCATTTCTGCGAATATACTTTGAATATTTTTTGACGACAAGACCAAAAATTTCAGTGGTCCAGAGCATATTCTTACTATTCATCCCCTTCTACTAAGAAGGAGGTAATCTAGATGTCCATAATTTCTTGTGCAGGGTGTTTCCCTGAGGTTTTCAACTGCAAGGACCTAGTTACATGGTTTATTGAGAAATATATACCAAGTCAGCAGATTATCCAACTTCAAGACCATTCTCCCATCTCTCTTTCACCTCAAGTGTTCTGTAAAATGTTGAATCTCCCTAAGCCAACACTTACTTTCAAAAGAGAAGATTAAAGTGATTTCCTAAAAACCCATGATAATGGCCTGGACCTGTTTCCTGAGTTCTTGGAGAATATTGTGGTCATCCCTGAATACATTACCAGGTTGCAATTCAACTCGTTCAAAAACCCCTTTCGGGAAATTGCTTCGTTGTTCACCAAGGTGACAGGCCAAGAAAGCACCTCCAACATTTCCCATATGATTCTTTATATATTATATTTTACTGTCAAAGAGAAAGCCATTTTTTATTGGGGAAAACTAATTTCCATTGAAATCTCTTCCCAATTTTCACAGTACAAAAAAGATAAGAAATTATTTATGGCTTCTTATTTGGCGTTTGTGATAGCATATTGCTGTAAATTTCCTAAATTGTCTATATGTAAGAGGGTGAAATGTGAAATTGACCCAGATACCTTCTGGTACCAATCGTTGTGGAAACACAAAGCTTCTTTACATTTCTATGAAGTTTTCAATGATTTTGTCTCAGTTTTTAAAGGATTGTTGTTCAGAAAAGATACCCCCAGAATATTTGACTAGGAAAGTAAATTCCTGGATAAAAAGGAGACATTGGAGAAAATGGAAAATCATAATGTTATTATGATTTTTGGTTCTAAGGAAAATCTTGTCTTTCTTCCATGCCGTGTGTTTGATAAAATGTTCATTACAAAAGTCGCAAGGCAGTATAATTTCTGGGTACGCTTTTTTCATGAGAAATGAAAAAAGAAATTCATACCTTTGCCTTGGAAAATTGGGGATTGTATATTCAGGAATATAAAAGAAATCGATGAATTTGAAAACTACTTCCACAATATGAATCTCAAATATGATGAAAATATAAAAGGGTTTAACCCTAATGGAATTTTTTTGGAACATATCCTAGTAGTGGGATTTAGCAATTCATTTATCCATACTATTCTAAGTGAAGAAGAAGATAATAACTTGGGCGCTCCTACTCACAATCATGGTGACTTGGAAATGGTACCCAGTACTAATGAGTTTTACAAGTAGAAAGGAAGGGGTCCTAGCGATAAGATTTCCCAGTCCCCAACTATTACTCCTAAAGCTACAACATCTCGGAGCAATTCTCCAGCATCCCACCCATCTAGAAAAGTGAACAACAATAGTTTAGGTGGCGAAGGAGAAAAGAACCCCCCACCGGGAAAATTGAGATCTTGCACAAGATTCCTCTAAGAAAAAAGAGGGAAAATGTCATGCAAGAGGAAGAAGACCAATGCATAGAGAGTGATATCAATAGCTTCTCCCTTGAAGATATGGATCTCGAGATGAACATCAAGAAAATGTGTCCCCTACTAGACTAGTTAGGGAACATGGCTCACTAGAATCCATCATTATAAATCATTGAGAATGATACCTTCAATGAAGAAGAGCCATTTTCTTTTCAGAGCGTTGTCTTTGATAGAGAATCCAAGAAATTTATTATTGATAAAAGTGATCATGGATGATTTTAGGGGCTAAATTTCTCTCATGGGCTAACTTTCCAAGGTTTTTACAAAAAAAAGATTCTCTATTCTCAAAATGATTCTCCCAAATTATATAGGATAAAATTATTTTACCTTAAAAATCACCAAAATTTTATACAAACTGTATAAAATTCTTAGAAATTTGAATTTTTTTACAAAAATATCGCCAAACATTTTATAGTTGGAATATGAAGGATTAGTAAGATTTTCCAATGTTTCTACACTTTAAAATAAATTTCCATCCTTAAAATCATCCCTGAAAGTGATGTAAAGAATAAGAAAGGAAAATCTCGTTCACAGGTTAACCTAAGAGATATGTGGCCTTCCTATATTTCTAGAATTCATAGAGAAAGTGGTGATGCACTAGATGACTCCATTGGTGGTGTTGAAACAAAAAACACTAAATTGAAAGAAAGAATCAAGTAAATGTGTAACGTACCCAGCCACCCACAGTCCGAGCTATTCTACTTCAAGCCCGCCCTCAGACTACTTTCTCTTGCAAATACCTTTCATATTAACAAATATGCATAAAATAAAGGACCTAAACGACATGCATAGTAGTAAACAACAAGCATGCATACTCTAAACATATCAAATTCAACGATAAATAAAATACACAGCATAAAAAATTCATACACATGTAAATAATACCATAACAGAGAGCACTTATATTTTATAGAAGAGAACCACCGAATGGATGTGACAAAGGATGTTCCACCCAACCATATACATTGTTGTTCCAAATCTTGACAACACTCCTTCTCCTTCTAGGGATCCAGTGTAGCTAGTACAAAATCTCCATTCTAGGACTCTTAAGACTCGCAGTTGTGAGAAAACCTGGATAGAAGCCAAGCATCTCACACATGCAGGACTCAAATCATGGCTGGACTACACCAACAATCTCTACAACCAACAATTCCATGGATTCTCTTTAGAAGTCCATATTCCTTTCCCAAGCCAAGACACAAACAAGGAAAGATGAGTGGGTGAAAAAAATGAATGAAGTGAAGTCTCCATGATAGGTGTGAAACAGTGAACAATCGGGTGAATGAATGTGTGAGGGAAGAGTGAAGCGACCAACATCATAATGAGGACAAGTAATAGGAGTGAGAGAGAATGAACCCCCTAATAGAAAATGGATGGGTTTAATTAATTCATGAGGATAAATAACCTCTTGGCCTTCCCCCAAGAAGCTCATGTAACTATTATTCTCCATTAATCAAAATGGAGAATAAAATATAAAATAAAATTCTTATCCCCTCAAGCCCCATCTCTTGTGGAATCATAGCCCCTTATAACTCTAGTCCTTTTTCATCTAGAAAAAAACAATGTATTTAGATAAAAACATTACATTTCTTGGTCACACTGGCCTTTTAATAATTTTTTGGGCACTCTGGCCTCTTAGCACTGTAACAATACATTATTTAAAATGGGGGCTTAAGACCCGGGGTGTTACAAACTGGAATACACCTTAATGGCTCATCTACTCCTTTCTTGTCCTTTGAAAATCGTTGGACCCACCACGCTTGTTGTTAAATTAAAAGGATCCTCAAGCTTACTTACTTCAGATAGGAGTTATGCAAAGATAAATATTAAGAAAAGAATGGCACTAATCACAAAGCCTTGGAAAATTTCAAAAAACATAGTTTCTTTTGGCTCGAGGGTACATGCCTTCCATGAGTATTTGAAAGAGGACCTAAAGAATGAATAAGGTTTTTACCTTGATGTTGTACTACCCTTTGGAAACAAATTCTCCATCATAATAGAGCTAAGGAGAAGAGAGGAGGATCTTCCCTCTCCAAGTTAGATAAAATAGTTGAATGTGTGCTAGAAAGAAAAGATAAAAAACTTGAATGATATAGTTCAAGCATGCAACTAAGCTATATGAAGGAGGGAAGAACTATTCAAAAGGCTCACAGAGGTAGAACTAGAAAGAAGCACTAACAAAGTCTAATACCCCAAACTAATCCTCAACTCATTGTTCCTAACAAAGAAACAATTTGATGAGCAAGTTGATATTTTTAAAGGGTTGTAATTTGAAAAGTTATATGGTATACTTGAGTATGATGAAGACAACATAGAAAATTGGCTATTGGACTACTCCGTGAAAAATTAGGACATTGAAGAAGAATTACGTGGAATTTCCCTTCATCTGAGAGACTTGGAGGGAAAGTTGTTCAACATCAAAATCCAACATGAAATCAACGTGGCACCAATGAAAAGTTATATTGAAGAATGGTTTAACAAATAGATCAACAAATTGACCACTCGGGGCAAAGAAATAGTTGATACGGTTCCTGTAACCATTAATGAAGACAATAAAAGGACACCAGCAAGCAAGTGAATATATGAGAGACCATCATAGTAAGTTTACGTTGATCACATATTTTCTTTATTTATCAAGTCCTTCATCCATTTATTCCACCTCTTTCACTAGAAAGGTTTAACCGAAGACTGATAATTTCTCCTTTCTTCTTACGAGGTCTTGTTGTTCTTTTACCTCCCACCCTCTTCATTCTAAAATATTCATTCTTGTGTATATTTTCTTTATGGTCCACGGGATCCTGAATCCCAGTCTGTAAGACAAACGTATTTTAAATTTCAAAGAATATGTAACAGACTATATATTTTTTAGAAATTTCAAGAGAGTCATTTCGGGAACAATCTCGACTATACTTTGTAGCCCATAGTTTTTAATACAAAGTATTTGAGGTTGATCTATCATTATATTTATTTGAGCTGCCCATGTTCACTCTGTTAAAGTTCTCTTATGCATGGAGACCATCTTCTTTTTTATTTTTATGTGACCATAAATTTCATTTTAAACTATGATGGATGTGAGGAATTTGTTTTTATTTTCTTTAAATGTGTGAATGTGTTCAGTTCTTGGTACCTTCTCAGGAACTTTCTTTAAAAATAAAAATAAAAACAAAAAAATTCATTTTTTATCTTTATTTTAATATTTATATTTCTTTGAATTACCACGACGAACTTTTGTCAAGTCCCATAATCTGAATATCTAGAATCCCAAGAAAATCTAAAATAGAAGAAGAGTACCACCTCTATAAAAGCCCAGGGGGATTTACATCCTCATGAGGTTTTCATTTTGGTCCTGATGGATTCAAGTGTCAACAACCCCCTATGTCAACTAATTTTCCCTCAAACATCCTTAAGTTTGAAGGAAATCCTAGCGAAGATCCAGGTGATGCTGTTATGACATTTAATTTATGGTGCTCATCCAAATCGTTGAAGCATGACTCCATTTGGTTGCATCTATTTCAGTGCACTCTGATAGGGGGTGTCGTGAAATGGTATGTAGAGCTCTATATCTCAAAGTACACTTACATTAACAACTTGGCTATGCTTTTCTTAAACCATTTCTAGTTACCAGTAATATACGATGTCGACACTGAGTTGTTGGCCAACTTCAAGAAAACTGAAGTCGTCCATATCTCAAATCACATCCGAGAATGGAATTGATGAAAGAGCTTGATCAAGGTGAAGGTCCCTCCTGCATTTCTACTTGAGTGGTTCCTAAATTCCTTGGTTCCTTGTGTATCCAAAGACGTCGTGACATATGGGGTTTTTTCTGAAGAAGAGCCTATCATGAGAGCCCAACAACTGGATTTGTTCTATTCTCAATCTGATATGTTGTGCAAGATTCTTCCGGACGCACCACGATCTACTTTCAACAAGACCAAAAATAATTATGGGCCTCATGCCGATGACATAGTAGTCTCATCACAAAGAAAGCCCATAGATTAGTTGACTAACCAGTTACAATAGTTATTGATTCAACATAATGTGGCAAGCCCAACTCCTAGTTCGGTTTCCCCACCAGTTATAGAAGTTATTGATTCAATAGAATGTGTCAAGTACAAATCCTACTTCATCTACCCCCGCAATCCAAACCCCAAATGTACATAGTATGCAATCGATGAATCCCATGGGTAACCGACAATCCAAGGGAAAGAGGAAATCTAAAAACAATAAAGGTAAGGGGGATAAGAAGACTATGAACAATGCTAGTGAGGGTAAAAATGAAAAGAGAAAAGTGAAGTTTATGTGTAATCTTTGCATAGACGATCACTTGAATCACCAATGTTCTCAGCTTAAGGAGGCCCAAAATATATTGGCACAACAACAACCTATTGTGTTAACCAACCCTTTTCGACAAGAGAAATATATGGCTCAAGCTTCCTCATCCACGAATGTGCCTTGGGAAATAAGGTATCCCTTAGGCCTAATACTAGTAATGGAGCCACAAACATTTATATGATGAGATCAAATTCTCATATGTAGAATAGATCTCATAATTATGGAATGTTAGAATTTGTTGAGAATGGAAAATAAGTCTCCAACCCACCTTCTCCTCCTCAAATTGAGAATACCGTGGGAGAAACTATGACTCACATTCCTAAGGGTGTGTTTAAGAAGGCTTCGCATAGCCAAAATGAAAGAGCTTCTCATAATTTCTCTTTCATGGAGTATTTGGCACAAACTCCTTATGAAATGTCTAATATAGAAGTCGTCCAGATTTTCCCCTCACAGAGGAAAGCATAGTTTTCTTCCTTGGGAGTGGTTGAGACTACTAACTCGGGAATGATTTTTTTTTACACTACAAATTCTAAACCTCATCTGCCTCACCACATCGCTTTTCATATAGTAGTGGTGTATTCCACGAAATCATTGGCATGGAACATTTTTTCGTACAGTGGTTGATGAGGGTTCCTCGATTTGTGTGATGTTGTTGGAATGTTGAAAGTCATTGGCCAACCTGTGTTCTCTTCGTTTCCCATGTTGCTAAGAACATTTGATGACCAATATTTTAGACCACATGGCATAATTACCTCCTTCCTCATGTAGTTGGAGGGAAAAACCGTCTGCGTCGAGGTAGAATTATTTGATTCACTTCTCAACTACAATATCTTGTTAGGATGGAGTTGGACCTATGCTATGACAATGGTTGTATCCACCATTTTTTGGGTCTTATATTTTACTCACAAAGGCCAGATCATAACCATTGATCAGTTATCCTTCTCTCATTCTGAACCTTCATCAGGGGCATCCATATTCATGATGATTGACAACCCACAACCAGGTACATTCAAATTAGGTGTCTAATTGTTTCCATCTCTAATGAAAAATTTTGATTATCCATTGCATGCCAATGATGTCAATTTTATTTCGGTTGTCCCTGATCAGCCGAAGGATGTGATCTTTCAAGTCGCTTCTTTCGAACGAGTTACTTTAACAACCCATGGACTTTACCTTCCCCATCAAATTTGATGGAATGGGTAGGGAATCCTGGAATGGCTATGCCCTTATCTGTTGTATAGGTTGCATACATCATTGTCCAACAAGCCTCGGCTAACCCTGATCCAACACCCCCATAGGAGCTAGACCTCATTATCGAGCCTATTTGGTCTCAAGACTTTATTTCCACTCATGATCCTTTGTACTTAGTATTTCCCTTTAACTAGGTGATTTTGGAGGCAATGACTAGGCCGGATAGACCTTGGGATGATATTCACCACATATCTTATTTTTTACCTGAGCTTAGGAGAGTTAGGAGAGTAGAGGAAGGAGAGTTCACTACAACCAGGAAAGGAGATGTTTCTTATCATGTTAACCCTCTGGTCATGCACAAAATCTATGCCGAGGGAAACATGGAAATTATAGTTGAAACAATTCCTATCAACATCTATAGAACCCCTAGCATCATGGAAAACATCTTCCTCAGAGAAGATTGTTCCTCGGAGGAGATTCAGATATATATTGAATTATATAAAGAGTTTTGTGATGTTTTTTCCTGATCTTATGAGGCAATGCCAGGAATTGACCTACATATATTTGAACATGAGATTACAACTTACCTTGATGCTAAGCCTGTATGGTAGAAGCTTCACCCAGTCAACCCTCGCAAGGCAACACCGATCAATGTTGAGTTAGAGAAACTCATTAAGGTGGGTTTCATTTATCCAGTGAAGTTAACAGAATGGGTGTTGAACCCTGTTCTTGGTGACAAAAAAATGTATGATCCGTGTGTGTATGGACTTTCATGATCTGAACAAATCTTTCCCTAAAGATAATTTTCCAACCCCATTCATTGATCATGTTTTCAATGAATGTGCAGGATGTGAGGTCTTTTCTTTTATGGACGTTTTTTTCGAGTACAACCAGATTCAAATCAAAACCGAGGATCAACATAAAACAACATTTATATGTCCTTGGGGTACATTCGCATACATGAAAATGCCTTTTTTCCTTAATAATGTTGGAGCCACTTTTCAGCGAGCGATGGCGTTCTCCTTCCATGACCTCAAACATATATTTGAGGTGGATCTTGATGATCTGGAATCACATTCTCGTAACAGATCTGATCATTCCACCCACTTATGACTTATCTTCGAGAGGTGTTTCTACTATCAGATTCTCCTTAATCCGAATAAGTGTAGTTTTTGCGTAACATCAGGTTGCTTTTAGGTTTTGTCATGTCAACTAAGGGGATCATGGTCGATTCTCTGAAGGTTGAGGAAATAGTTCAATTTTCTCCCCCGTGCACAATTCCCTAGATTCAAAGTCTACAGGGGAAAGCTAACTTTCTTCGGTGTTTTGTTGCTAACTATGCCAAGATTACTAAAGGTTTTATGCATCTCTTGAAGAAAGGGGACAAATTCTCCTAGGATGAAGTGGCTCAATTCTCTTTTGAAGCATTGAAACGTGCTCTAACATCTTCCCATCTAATCAGTCCTCTGGATTATGGAAAGGATTTGTTGTTGTATTTGGTTTCTGCAAAGTATACTAATGGCATGGTCTTGGTACAAGAGGATGATGTGCTCGAAGAGCATGTTATCTACTATCTTATCTGAGGCTTGGTAGGACGAGGACTCAACTACACCCATGTTGAGAAACTTTCTTTGGCAGTTGTACATGTTGTCCAATGGTTTCATCATTACATATTAATTCACAAGACTACTGTCGCAGCTCTCGTGAACCCTTTTCAATATGTGTTGACACAATGGGTCATCGATGCAAAAATCAATCAATGGATAGTCATCCTGTAAGAATTTGAGTTGGATTTTGTTTCGGTGAAATATAAAAAGTCCTTGGTATTTTCTAGACTAATTTCATAATTCTTGGTGTAAAGTGGTAATGATTTTCCCAAAGAGTCACTAATCAATGGGGATATTTTCCTAATTTCATCTTCAAACCCTTGGTATGGAAATATACTTGTGTATCTTCAAAATTTGAAGTTCCCTTCCTCTTCTTCTCACGATGAGCATCAGTGAATACACCGTCAACCGCAGAACTATCTTATCATCAATGATACTTTATATCATCAAGGATTTCATTACATTCTCCATCATTTTCTCACTCACAGAGAGGTAGAGATTGTGTTGAATGACTATCAAACTGGAGCATGTGGTGGTAACTTTTCTGGGTTGGAAACAACCCATAAAATTATTCGCATTGGATAATCTTTTCCCTCATTGATTAAGGATTGTGTATAGGCAGTCAAGAAGTGTCACCCATGCCAGATATTCTCTCAGAAGATGTGGGCACAACCTACTCCCATGTTTCCAGTTATTGTTGTTGGTCCCTTCACCAAGTGGGGGATTGATTTCACTACATTCCACCCGGCTTCAGCTAGGGGCATCGTGATATCATCGTGGAAGTAAACTAATTCACTAAGTGGGTCGAGGCCATGCCAACATTTATCAATGACAGAGAAATGAATGCACTTTTCATTTTTAACTAGATTGTATCAAGGTTCGGTATTCCGAAGGAGATTGTCACATACCATGGAATTCACTTCCAAAACAAGATGATGTCCGAGTTAACATCAAAACTGGGTTTTAAGAAATAACATTTGTCACCTTACTACCCAGATGCAAATGGTCAAGTGGAGGATGTTAATAAGTCTCTCAAGACTATCCTCCAAGGGACGATCATCGAATTGGAATTTGATGTTGTGCTCGACACTTTGGGCTTATCGAAACTCACTCAATACTGCTACCGGTTTTTCTCCTTTCCAACTTGTTTACGGGGTGGAGGTAGTATTTCCCATAGAGTTCCAAATTACCTCTCTTAATTTGGCAGTGGAACTACTACCCAAAAATACTCCACTTGAAGAGTGCCTTCTATACCTCAAGCAGCTCAATGAGAAGCGTTGAGATGCATCCTTGGATAACAAGGCTCACAAGTGACATGTCAAGTGTCGGTATGAGCGGTCTGTTCACCCTAGAGTGTTTTCCAAAGGATATATTGTCTTTTTCTATGACCAAGATAAATATCCCTTGGGGGCAAGAAAATTCAAAAGGGTGCTTATCAACATGTTGATTTTGAGGGTAATGCTTTATAGAAGCCTAGAAATGGGCTCTATCTTAAGAAGTATTACGCTTAGGTCGGTCACCTGGGAATGAATTCTTGTATATAATGTATAGCTTTATTTATAATTTTTTGTCTTTTTTGGTCCTATTTATGTGTAGTTTATTTTGTTTATTTTCACTATGGAAGGTGTCAAGTGAATCTAAGTTCTCTATTGGGTTCGTAGACGGTTCTATATGACACACTTGGAGGCTTACTTCTACAGCTTGGGTGATATTCACTCCCTTTGGTCAGTTGATGTCTTCTGGAGGTATTTGTGTTAGAGAATCAACCAATAATGTTACTGAGTACAGTTTCGTAATAGAATTACTACGTGATTCCTTGTCACATGGTATCTATCACCTTCAGGTTTATCTATATGCTCAACTGGTTGTTTCTCAGTTAAATGGAGTATATCGTGTCTACAATCCCACCCTTCACCAATGATTCCTTAGGGTACATCTCTTAGAATGCTATTTTGATTATATTAATTATATCCATGTTCCTAGGAGATCTAATCATCTAACTGATACATTGGCTAATCATGTATTAGAATGGCATATTGCTCACACATAAAAGTAATAGCACACACATACACGCATATGTAAATACATTTGTACAAAATATTTTATGCATAAGGAAAAAACATGTATATATATAATAATATGTCCAAAAAATAATTCCATAAGTACAAAAGTGGGCCATAAAGCCTCAAATAAAGCTGGTATACATCGTTGGGCTCAAGCCCTCACTACATAAGAGAGTACAAAAAGAGTGCCCTCAACACATAGGTGGTCCAACGCTAGCTATGGGATAGGCTTGTTGGCCCTAATATAATGAACGAAGACGTTCACAAGATGTCGAAACAACTGAACCCAAGTCTTGGGTACCCCTACAACATGCAACTTCATGGTCAGGGGTAGGTCCTCAATCCCTACCATTGGCACTAGATGAGTGAGAGATATCATGTTCCTCTCCACTAGTCGAAATACTCTCTCATCCTCTATGGCTGGTGGTCCTCCTGCTACTGCTGGTCCGGAATCCTCTTGAGGACAATGCCTAGTCCTTGTGAAGTAGACTAGTTGTACTAGTCCCACGTATGTATATAACAGATTATTGAGTTAGTACTTTGATGTTACCATAAAAATTATAATATTTAAAAAATTAAAAATAAAATAACTTTAAAATATAAAGAAATGTGTACCTATCTCTTTGCACTCCTCGCCATGGGGCATAGGAATATCAGGATCCCGTAGGAAATTTATCCCTGCATAAGGGTAGTCCTCAATCGCAGGAATTTGACAGGCCCACCAGTCAAAGAATTTGTCATCGAAGGCCTCCTGGACTCTCCCTACACCCTGTCGAGGAAACAAAGTTTCCCACCTGCATAATGCTGGAAAGGAGGCAATATGGTTGTGTACTATCTCTTGCAAGCTAAATCTTGGCACTCTCTCAAAAAATAAAGTGCACAACATGGTCCCAAACCTGAAGTTCTTGTTTGATCTTATTCGACAGCCAATCAATTTTTTTTTCATATATGTGAGCATCATGGTTCTTAGTCAAATATGGTGGCCTATAAACATTGAGTTGCACAATGCATTTGTGCATGTGAAGCCTAATGAAGTATTGTGGATCTTGTTATCCTACCAATCATGTAAATTACTATCTGTAGGTTGAGGCTTGTCATCTTATGAATTGGCACCTGAGATCCTACTTTATCAGTTCCAACCTCGCAGTGCATGCCAATATAATATTTTTTGTTGTGTGGTCCTGGAGGAAAGGTCCTCAAATTAACCAATTCTCCCCTCCTAGAGAGGTCAGTCAAAAAGTATATATCCTTAGTAGTCGGAGTCAATGATTTTCCCTCTAACATGAAGGACTTTGTGTCTATATCCCAATACTCTATCAAATGGTTCATTAACCTAGGTTGTACCCTCATTAATGGACACTAAAAGAACTTCCACATACCACACTATTTGAGCATGGCATTAGCCCATGGATCCTCCTCTACCAATATGTATAGCTCCTCATGTTCTCTCTCTCGCCAGTGAACATACATCTTGTTGCATATTTTTTTTTTTAGGTTAGTACCTTTTTTTATCTTTCAAATCTTAAAGAGATGCACGCGGGTTGTCTTTAAGACAATCGTGTATATACACATGATAAGTTTTATTTTTCCCGTGTATATACGGGTGTTGAGCATGGACATCTTGCGTACACACAGAATCTACCTTTTTACTAGGGCATGTGCCCTCTAAACAATTAAATAAACAATAAATTATGAATTGAAATGATGAGAGAGGTCATTTGTACTTACTTCATCTTCGTCATCTTTTTTCGACCTTTACCTGAGGGACTCCCTAAGAGAATGGTTTGTTATATTTCAAGCTCACTTAAACTTTGAAAGAAACATCTAACAAGAATTTATTTTTTATTTTTTATCTCATTCAGATTACTTAAGAAACGATGCCCCCCTGGAGTCGTCTTTAAGCCCTTTTCAAAATCTCTAAAATTGGAAATATTGTCGAGCTATCTTGTTGATATTCACACTCATCAAACTAAAATTTGAAGGCACATATGTCTGGCAGTTGATCTAGATTTATGAGAGAAATGAAATGAATAACAAATTGAATACAATAACACAGAGATACAAAGAACAACAATAGATATCCAGTGAAAAATAACTTCTATTGAATAAAAAAATAGGCTAAAACTGTAAAATTGTAGAACTGAAAACAACTTGCTCAAATGGTGGTAGCTATCTCTGAGAAGGGATGTGGCTGCTACGCACATCCATCTGAGAAGAATGATTACAATGAGGATCTAGATGCATTTTTAGCATTACTCGTGAATGCCAAAACCCTAGACATCCAAAAACCTAACCCTAGGAGATGAAACGCCAAAATTTATGTGGGCCTCGATGTGTAAGTTGGTACCTGTTAATAGGTGTTTATGACACACAATCAATGGGAAGGATAGATCTGGACTGGGGTTGTCTAATTAACCCAATCCATTTGGTATGATCTAACCTAACGTGTTTTATGGCTCTGTTAGCCAACTAGGGTCCTAAAAACAATGAAAGGAAAATAGACTAACTAAGAATAAGATTCTAGCAATCAACACACTAATTACAAAATGTTGAGCTAATAGTGTTAATGTACAATGATTATATACAGTTTACAAGGTTTACATGAAATCTTGCAAAAGTCATTGTTTGAAATAATGATTCTAACAATGTTAAGTAAGGACATAACCCTTTCTAATGTTAAGCTAATAAATATTGAATGAATATGATTGTAATGATATCATGAAAATAGACACAATGGATTAACATCTAAATAATGCAATCATTGTTCATTCATACATAAGAAAAAAATAAAAAGAAGACAATACATCTACTAACCTCTAGCTGATCAACAATAATAAACTAAGTTTGTCTCTCTATGTTGTGTGAACTCTTGTTGTCATGTATTAAGTGGAAATCTATGACAGAAACAATCATAATACTTCCTGAAGAAATTCAAGGAAGTGTTTCATGCTTTGGAGTGAATTTATAACAACAGAAAGATAACTAGTTAAATATCATATGACCTCAAGATAACCAATAGCTATGGACGAAAGAAATATTGATCCTAGACAGTGATGTTATCAACCATTTAACATCAAAAGTAAAATAAAAAATAACTAAATAGTTGATCGATTACAGGTACAAACTAGAACCACAGATCATGGACATCATTTAGATAATCAACGATATGAAATATCATGTGAGGAAAATACTAAATATAAATCAACACAAATAACATTTCATAACATAGAAATTATAGGTGAAAACAATGAAAGAAGCATTGTACAACTCACACAGGTCTAAAGCCAACAAGAAATTGCTTTCCCATATCACTTCCAAAGTTATATGTCCATTCTGTGATCCAAAAAAGCGTGTCCTCATCACCAAGAAACAAAAGCTATTTAAACATGTCTTGGATTAGTTACCTCTTATCATACAAGATAGAGGATGATCCCTGAAAATAAGTTTGTTTTACAAAAAAAAAAGGATACTCATGTAGGAGTCTTTACATCAAAAATAAATACATAAATGACATTGTTTTTTCAAAAATGGGAAATTACTAAGCTATTGAACATTCAACCCGTGATTCCTTATCCATAAACATAGAACATAACCTGTTGTTTACATGAGAAGATAAAATGAAATCAAAGTTTAGAAAATAATAGAAACAAATGATTTTAAATAGACTTGCTACAAAATCTTTTGATTCTGTAGCCAATCTCAAAACAAAATCAGAAGTGAATCTATTTATTGTTTCCCAAACATAATCAAATCAAAAAAATCAAAACAAATATTTACCATTTTAGATATTTGATAGAGAAACATCTGATAAGTCTGAATTTATGATGGTGTTGAAATTTGTAATGTTTTAAATAATCACATTACCAACCCGCTTAGTCCTCTTGTTTTCCCTATGAGTGTTCGATTGAACATAGTATTTTAGCTCGTCATTCTCCCTCTTGAGAAATGAGTTTTGAGCTACCATTTGGTTTAATCATTCTTGAAGAGAGGGGATATCCCAATAATATCTCTCAACCCAATCAAGACAGTTATCAAAATGAACTGGTTCTGAGGTAGGCAAAGATTGAGCCTACTTTGCAAAGGGAAATTTAGTTTGTCCTGTGATTTGCTTCAGATCGTGTTGTACACCAGAGAAACCCTCTTTATTATTTAGGAATGGTGGGAGATTAGAAACTAAATCAAACTGTATCACATTAGTATCGATATTGTTACCCAGAATTTGGTCATCTACATCCTCTTGAGTAATAAAATTATCGATATCATCTTCAGCAAAATGATCATCGATCTCGATCACTGGGGTCGATTTCTCATTACCAAGTTGTTGATTTCTCAATTTCCTAGATAGGAGTCGAACTGGTCTCTTATTTGTAAAATTCACATCTAGACTACTTTGTTTCTTATACCATGCTCTTTTTCTTGACAAATGATCCATTTAAAACACCCTGAATCAAATCATGAATAGGAATAGTAGGAATCTTGTCTTTTAACACATCTAAAACTTATTCCAAAGACTTTCTAGGAATGAAATCACATCATGGCTTCCTGCTCGATGGATTTTGGATAGAAACAGAGATTTGATCTATGGACGCATGGACTTCTTGGATATTAAGACATGGGATTTTGATAGTAGGGTTAGATTGACAAGGACTGGGGTTTTCATCGATATGGAGAGGTGATCCTATTTCATTTTCAGGTAGGGTAAAATTATTTCTAAACAATAAATTTTCCCAATTGTCCCGAGTCTTAGAAAGATGTGAAACCATGAGGATTCAAATGAGGCCATGGTGAAACAGGCTTGACTGTGGGTTTAGATTCTGTCTCTGATAGAACTTAGCCATTTTATTTAAGCTCCTATGCAGATAAAAAGGCACATTCAACTTGAAACCTAGAAAAAACATCAACAAGCGGACATGATACAATAATACCAGGCCATATCTACCTTCACAGGTAATAAATTTCTTCATCATTAAGAGAAAGTCATGCCACGATGGTTTGAAAAGATAAATTGGTGTACATTTTGGACAAAAAAAAGATTTCTTGGAGGCCATAAGTAAATGTCAGGGCACGCCTTTGATTTTGGTGTTTTTAAACCATCGATCTACCTCTTGGGATAGTCCTATAGCTTCTGTGATCGAACCCTCGGTCACCTCTATATGAAAATCCCCAATCTTAGCCCTAGTTCCATCAAAATTCTGAGTGAAAGATTGGGCCACAACAAGGTTTAAACCCTCAAACCGTCTAATGAAACCATCCCATCTATATGCCACAATGTTATCCATGGCATCGTCATGAGAGAGGAGGGCTTGTGAACCATTGGGCTTGATTCTTTCCACGGACGCCATTGATATGTTCACATAGAAAAAACAAGGGTATCGAGAGATGGGTTGTGTTCTCCAACACATGAAAAATAGGATGAGGTCTACATAATCAGGAGGAACCCGATACCTAAGGATTCAAGAGGTTACCATAACAACCATTTAGAGCTTTGAGTGGGTAGTAACTAGAGGACGCGCATAATAGGAAACCACTCTGTGAAATGAATACCAAGATCAAAGCATCAAAACTTACCACTTTCAACCATGAGTGCAGGCCTGAGCTATGCAGGATGAAGGGATGATGTTTGAAGGTAAGTTTGTCAGTCCTATACCAGGACGACAAGACCATAATTTGACTGTTAGGGGTAGCATTCAAATTTCAAATTAAGCTAAAGTTTGCTTATTGCACGATCATAGATATGTCAAATGTGAAAACGATATAATCAAAGATATAAATGACTAAGTCATATATCCGAAGGTGGATAAATAAAGTGTTATAATAATGGATCAACACATGAAAATGATAGGCTTACAAAATTTAAGGTTTATAAAAATATAGACGCCATTTAGGTGCAATCCCATTTGCAAAAAGAAAAAACCACAAACGGTATGATGACCACTCAAACCAATTTTTGTTCTAATTCCATGCTTTCAGTCATGAAATTAAACAAAACAAATGATATATTAAAAATGATAAACTCTTACACACCATTAGGCCAATGAATCTTCTCAAATCCAAAATGATAGAAAAGTTTGTAAGGAGAAGGAGGCAGCTACAGAAAAATTTATCCCTTGGCAATGACATTTTACCATGATAAAATTTGACAAGAATTGTTGGCTGCCAACAGTACCTCAACTTCCTGGGTTGTAAATTTTGCATACAAGATCCATTTTATGCACGTGATAGATCGTAAGAAATGTATTTTCGAGAACTCCACATTATTTGATAAAACTATGACTTCATATATAGTTTGACTGTGGCAAGCCAAAAAAACACTGTTTAGGGACCCAAAACAGCCCTGGAAGTACAAAAAGATGTACTAACATGAAAAATTCCAAACTAAGCTAGTTGGATTAGGTGGGAAACCACCAATATCCACTTGGATGCTCTATAGGGCTTCATAAAACCTCGAAAGTGTAGAACCCACAATTATAAAGAATTACATATGTTGAACTAAAACTGTCAAAAGGAGCCAGTTGGAATAGGTGGGTGACCACCAATATCCACATGGATCAATCCTCCCCCCTTAGGAAGAATTAATGGTCTCCATTGTGTTGAGTGACCCCATCAAGTGAGGAAAATTTTTCTGAATTTGGCTCCGAATGAGCCACTTGCCTTTGTGCAGGAGCTTCCCTGCCTTGACAACTTGATAAAGTTGGATCCTCTATTGGAAAGTGGCCTTGACCTATGTGTCCAATATATGATCAATGGATGCATGTTCCATGCAATAAGGTTTGATCTTTGTTGGTTTCAATTGTTATGTGATCTCCAAGGTGTCCAATAATGGTGGAAAATATGGCCCGAGGAGGTCCACATTGAACAATGGGTGCAAGCCAAGAAATATGGGAGTGTTGAGCTCAAACGCATTGTCACCCATAGCCTTGGTGATAGTGTAAGGACCATAAAGAAGTGGATGGAGATTTTGATGGGGCCTTGTAAGACGTTATTTCTGCAAATGTAAATAGACCTTGTCTCCCACCTGAAATTTGTGTGGTACCCAGTGTTGATCATGGCGTTGCTTATACTTCACATTGTCTTTTTGCAAAATCTCATGGACCTGTTGGTGTATGTGTTGAATCCGCTCAATGAATCTGGTGGATTTGTCAGCCTCATACTGAACATGGGAATAATTTGTATGTGTTGTTGTAATAGTTAGTGCAACATCAATGGGACCCAAGGGCTAGAATCCTAACCCCACTTGAAAGGGGCTATGGTCAGTGGAGTGATGGAGAGCCTTGTTGTAGATGTGATAAAAATAGGGAAGACTCTCATCCCATGTACATGGATTCTTAGATTTATACATGTGCAGGATGTGAACAATCATTCGATTGAAGACCTATGTTTGGCCATCATCTTGAGGGTGGAAGGAAGTGGATTTAGTGAGATTGGTGTCCAACAGTCACCAGAGACTCGACCAAAATGTGTTGAGGAACATTTTGTCCTAATAGGATATGATGGTATGTGGTATCCCAAAATGGACTCACACTCATTAAAACAAGATATTGGAAGTATCTGTGGCTGTGATGCTCTTCTTGCATGCTGTGAGAAAGACCATCTTCGAAAACTGATTGTTACACATCAAAATTACTCATTACAAAAATGGCCTAGTGTTGTCGTTATCAATATTACAAGTGTCGCATTTTGGTCACAAGTGTCACAAGTGTCAGAAAAAACACACTTTCATACAGTCTATGTCCTGCCTATAACGACATAGGAAGGACACTTGAAACACCTCAAACAACTGATTTGGAAGAAGAGAAATGGGTTAACAAATTTTATAAACCTTTTTCCACTAGAAAATCCACTCAAAAGACATTTTTGGAGAGGATCTCTCCCCTATACACTAATAGGGAGCATTGGCGCTCTGTGCACCCTTTTGTGGGAGCGCTATAGCACTCTGGTGCCTCTTTTGGGGTAGCGCTTCCTTTTTTGGGTGACTTTTGACTTGTTGAGGAAAATTAGGAAGAGATTCCTTCAATCTCTAAAGGCAGTTGGATTTGAATCCTTGGTCAAGCCATGATCTTAGGGAAGATCCATAACTGAAGGAGGAGAATCCTCAACTTACCCCAAAGATATCTCAAGTGGTTAGGCCTCTCCAAGCCTATATAAGGAGGCCTTCTCATGGTGAAAGGGGATGAAAAGTATTSAGAAGCATCTAACTTATGATTTCATGAGGAAGATGTCATTTGGAACATCAACATTCCATGTGTGGACTATTTAAGCAAGGGTTTGGACGAAGAGAGCTTGATGAAGTTGCTGCACTCACATCTATGGTTGTAAGTTTTTTCATCGTTGTTCTCATTAATATAACATGATCGGCCTATTTCTTTCAAACTTGTAATTGTTCCATATAAGTTTGTCTCTAGTGGATGGATCTCTGTTTGATCTAATCTCAGTAGAGTAGGAAGTATTTTGTACTTTTGTTTGTCTTGCAGGACCTACCAAGGAGCTCAAGATCGAAGCTCATCCTAGACCTTGTAGGGACAAACGACGTTCATAAGGTACGTACCTTCTCCCTTCTCTTTTGTTCATCAGCTTGATTAGATATAAAAGGAAGTCAATGTCCACATTAAGCACTTTCTATCTTAGAGTTAAGGATCTATCTCTCAAGAGGAAATCTACCTGTCCATAGGGAGATTTTCCTACAACAGAAATTGGTGACTCCACTGGGGATTAATCAAAGCTTTTAGTTTTGGTTTTCCTCACAGACCTTATCTTACCCTTCATTCTTTTTAGACCTTGTTCACCCTGTATGTCTAATTGAATATGCTGATTAGATCCTTATTACATCACATCCATTGTGATTGACAAATTTTGACTGATTTTTTGGTATTTTTTGACATTTTTCTGGGTTTTAAGACACCAACGCTCCCTACCCATGTTATCAGAGCACTGGCGCTCCCTGTTGGATTTGCACAGAGTGTTATAATGCTCTGGTTCCCCTTACACCAAAGTGCTACCCTTTTCTCTGCAAAAAAATCTTCTAGGGTTGTGTTTTCTAAAACTCAATCTCTGTTTTTACCCTTGCTCAACTTCTTTGTGTTTTAGTACATCTTCCTATTGACCTTTGACACTCTTCTTTCTGAGAAACAAGCACTTTGTTGTTCAGATTTTGTGACCTTCTTCCTTATCTTGAGTTTTTCTTCTGTTGAGAACTTGGAATCAATCCACTGCTTTCTCCTCTCTTATCTGACTGAGTGAAAACTGTGGTGAAGGACATCAAAAATCTGTGAATCATCGCATTTGGTTATTTGAGGTCATTTTTCTTAGCATTTTTCTTTTGTGTGAAATTTTTTATTTTCTTTGTTTTCTTTTGTTTTCTTTTTGCTTCTTGTTTAAATCATAGCAAGAGGGTGTGTTGTTTGTGCAAAATCTGCTTATGCTTGTCTGAATCTCCTTGATCTAAAAGGTTAGTTGGCGGGAGAAATTTTGCATTGAATTGATCATCATTCGCATACAAACAACAAAGATACATCTTAGTGATTGGTTTGCATATTAGAAGGCATTTCTGAAATGTTTTAGCATTACATTGGATTTGATTGAGAACAAATTGATTGAGGACATTCCACATTAGTGTTTGATAGTGAAAACAACTCTTTCTCTCTCCCTTAAATAGGCATTCATTGAAAAGAAACGATTTCTTATCATCTTTTATGCATTTTTTGGGAATTGAGTCATCGTGCCATTGGTTTCACTTTCATACACCCTTTGAGTAAAGAACAGTTGTAAAATGAACACTAATTAAAAATTATCTAGAACATTTTTAATTTTTAGGATCTTCCACCAACATTAGACTAGGATTAGCACTTTGGATTAGGCTGTGAGTACAACTCTCCATTTTTTTCAAAACAAACATTAGCATCCTGAGCTAGGGAGAGTCAAATCCAATTGTCGTATGGGTTTTCTGGGATCCCCTCTCACACAGGGGTTACACACGAGGTCTCATTTGGGCGAATTACGGAGATTATCCCTCTATGGTTCAACTGTTTGTAGTGGTCAAATCGTATATTGGGGGTCACTTGAAGGTATACCCATGATTATGTGTGGGATCCTCTCGCATTGATTTCAAATTTGCTATCCTGCCCATACGTTCGGATCGGACTGTCGAATATACCCACCTAGGGACTAACTACGAATTGGCGTCTTTAGTTTCCATAATCTTTAGGTACTTACACAAGGTGACGATGAAGGGAAGTCTCACTATACCTGGAACAAACATTGGTCAAACTCACTCGGGCTCCTTGGAGGGTAAATCCACAATTACTGCATGGAAGCTTACACCAAGGTGAAAGTTCGTTAAGAAGGTCACCATTGTAACTATTCCACCATATCCTAGCCCCTTCTTGACTTGATCATGCGACATTGGATTTCATCACCAACTAGTACAATCATCGAGAGAATTTTTGTTTGCTTGGTTGATTCCTAGATTTTATTAGCATATGTTGATTCTTTTTGTTAGTTGGCCCTAGATTTTCAGTGTGTTATGTTATTCTCCAAAATTGAGCCTATAGATGATAAAGGTCTTTTCCGATCACGTAGGATGCAAGGGCTGCCTCCGAAAGGCTATCAACCCTTACCTCCTAACCCTCCAAAAGACAACTATCATGGAGAGGTAGAAAATCAATCTAACGCTGGAAGTGTTATTGCTTCTCCGTTAGATAAATAGAAGGTGCTTTGGTTACGGTTTAAAATCCCACTCCTCACACTACATCTGTGTTGGTAACCCCTCTCAAACCACTTTTTCTTCGTTTAGAATCCCTTGGTAACATCATAGACGAAGAGGTCCCACAATTACCAGAGAGAACTTTTACCGAAACATATATGGGATCCACAGAACCAACCTTTAGTGATGAGTATAGCACTCTTGTTCGTCCTAGCACTATTGTAGAAACAAATCCCACACCTTCTCATTCTGTATGGAGGACTTCATCAGCACGCGATCTCTATGAGAATTTTGAATCCTTTCGACAACCCTTTCATCCTCATGACCCTCCTGGTGAAACAGGACCATCCGGTCAAACCACGAATCACCCAGTCGATCAGGTCATTAACCCTACTATTACGTCAGCACAAGTCCATCCTAATGTTGGAATCATCACCTCTACTCATCTCCAAGGAACTTCAATCCCTACACCCATTTTTACTAGCTTTTACTCTACAGCTCCACATGTTCCACACGATCCTACTGGGACATCTTTTCACCCGAGAATGCAAACCCCTACCAGCCAAACACAACCGGCTGGAGGGAAACCACCATCTAATGAACCATTCCCTCCTAGAGGACTACCATTCTATGGTGGGACTACCCCTCCCAGGGGATAGCCCCTTTTTCATGCTCCTCCTGGAGCGAAACCTTCATTTTCCAGTCATACATCGGTCGCTAATCCACAGCTGGCAGGGGGGAAACCTTCGTTTGCTAGAAACCCTTCACAATCCTGGGGAGTATCTTCAAGAGGCACTTTTATTCAACCCCATGTTGGGGGGCACTTGTATCATAACCCACTAGGAGGAGTGTCAAATCCTGTTCCTTCTGGAACATATTATGGACAACCTTATCCGAGCAGCATCCCAAACACCACCTGGAGTTCTCCGGGACAAAAACCTTATCCTCCTCATGGGTTTAATGTGTATCTGCCTCTAGGATCTACTCCTTACCATCCTCAAGGGAAAAATATTTATCCTCCTTATGGGCAAGCAAATCACCCAGCCTATAATGCTCAGAACCCATCAGGTTATGCAAATGTTTCTCATCCATCATCGAATCATGCTTATCCTGGCTAGCAACAACCGTATGTAGGAGGACCTACTAGTTACAACTATCCACCTAACCCAGTTTATGGTCCTACTCGTGTTCCTATGCCGCACAAGTATCATCCGCAAATTAACTGACAGCTACCTTTCCTTGTGACTCTAGATCTCCCATACTTGTCTCGGTTAACTAATGATCCTATTTTTCATTCACCGGCTTGGCCAGTCGTTCCAGCTAAATTTCCTTCTGATATTTTGAAATTTGACGAAAAATTTGGCAAATATCCAAACAACCATGTGATGACTTTCCATTTTTGGTGTTCATCAAATTCATTCATGGTTGATTCTATATGTTTTCATCTTTTCCAGCGAACACTTACAGGCTCGACAAAGAAGTGGTATATTGAACTACCACATGTTTCTTTTCATAATTTCAATTCCCTTGCCATGTATTTCCTCACGCACTTTCAACTACCTATTTGCTACGAGACGGGTATTGAACTCTTGACCTCCCTTCGTCAAACTGACTCTGTGCATATCTCTAACCATATTCATGAGTGGAGATGATGATAAAGGATGATCAAGGTCACCATTCCTAACATATTATTGGCAGAATGGTTTACTAAATCACTGATCTAAAAATGAAGAAGACTTGTATTCTTCAAAATATTTGCAAGTTAAATTGTATGTGTTAAAATGCAAATGGATCAACTTTGCAACACAACTTTAATAGGATTTACTCATTCAAGATGCATATAAATAGCAGTAAAATCAGTGAACAGAAAACACATAACACAACAAATGATAAAGGAGTTCACCCCTCTCTTGGGCTACATCTTCTGGTCTAGCTTCCAATGGATCATTTGTATTATTTGCTCAAAGTGCTCAAAAATGTGCTTCACAATGCTCAAAATGCCAAATAGACTGCTCCAATGGCTTTAGAACATCCAAAAACCCCTAGCTGGGCTTTTTCGGCACCTCGTTTGGCCAAAAATTGAAGAAGATAGGCTTCCTGGAAGTCCTCCCTTCAAACTTGTTGTCTCTGCATCTACAAAACACACCTTTGTTGGCTCAACCTAGCCGACACACATCTTTAAGCGTAAAAACTTAGCACCGGACACAACCGCACAACTGGTACAAACTATCGAATGGTTACGCACCGGCATTTAACTACCAAGGCCTGTGGGCACATGGCCAACACATGACCGCGTGCAATACACAATAGGGATAAAGTTCAAACCATATACAAAACCGTAGGATTAAACCGCACGCATACACATTGGTCACATGTTATATGTCAAACCGCATGCATATCAAAACGGTTACAACACACACACACACAAACACACACACACACACACACACACATATATATATATTACGGTGGGTTTAACTGCCCATAGCACTGGTCGTATGCAATACATATATATAACCATGGGTCGGGGCTTAGCCCCGGCCCGGTTCACGCCCCAATTCACATATTTGCAAATTCAAATATATTACAACACATACATATGTTAAGTAACACATGTGGGCACACCGGTTGGGCGGCCTTTCCTAAGGCTTTACCCTGCCCGGAGCTCACGAGGTCGACTCCTTCCAAGTGCAAAGATTTTAAACCAATAAACATGTGACACGTGGTGGCCATTGATTGGGCCACGTGTCGTCATCCCGTTTGCTGCCAACAAGCCATGTCACATGCCAATTGTCTCAATAGATGCCTACCATGTGTCGTATGACCTGCCACGTGTCATACGACCTGCCACATCAGCGTCCATACGGACTGTACAGACTGTACAGTCAGCATCCCCTTTTTTTGCCTATTTGTCATTTTGAATAGAACGTGATATCTCTCGCTCCTGACGTCGGTTTGAACCCAAATGAGTTGCATTGGGTTCGTAACGACGAGTCCTACGCTCTCGTTCAATTTGAAGTGATTCCAAACACTTTGAATTTTTGAGCAAAATTTGATCCCCTGGATCACACCTCCCCATTGGAAAGCTTTTGGACCTCCAAAAGACTATTTTCAGTCTATTTGAAGATGAGGGTATAGTTCCCTCACTTTTCCAACCTCAATCCACTTGGATTTTCTTGGATTTGTACCTTTAAGACCAACTCGAAGATACTCAACATTTCCTCGTTTTGAAGTTCACATTCTCCTGTCAAGGATGTTGTCTTCATGCAGTTCTATAAGATATTCTGGGGAAAAATCATCTATATAAGGAATCTGAACATGCTCTCCTTGATCATCAATCAAAGGAGGCTCATACAATTTCAAATTCTCAACATTAACAACTGCATACATTTGCATATAAGGAGGCAAATCTAAATGG
>ML777116.1:667724-695465 GCA_009831015.1 Picea engelmannii
TTGTATTCTTGAAAATATTTGCAAGTTAAATTTTATGTGTTAAAATGAAAATGGATCAACTTTGCAACACAACTTTAATAGGATTTACTCATTCAAGATGCATATAAATAGCAGCAAAATCAGTGAACAGAAAACACATAACATAGCAAATGATAAAGGAGTTCAGCCCTCTCTTGGGCTACATCTCTTGGTCCAGCTTCCAATGGATCATTTGTATTATTTTCTCAAAGTGCTCAAAATGTGCTTTACAATGCTCAAAATTCCAAATAGACTGCTCCAATGGCTTCAGAACGTCCAAAAACCCCTAGCTGGGCTTTTTCGGCACCTCGTTTGGCCAAAAATTGAAGAAGATAGGCTTCCTGGAAGTCCTCCCTTCAAACTTGTTGTCTCTACATCTATAAAATGCACCCTTGTTGGATCAACCTAGCCCACACACATATTTAAGCATAAAATCTTAGCACCAAGTGCAACCGCACAACCAGTACAAACTGTCGAATGGTTATGCACCAGCCTTTAACTACCAAGGCCTGTGGGCACATGGCCACCACATGACCGCGCACAATACACAACAGGGCTAAAGTTCAAACCATATACAAAACCGTAGGATTAAACCACACGCATACACATTGGTCACATGTTATATGTCAAACCATGCGCATATAAAAATAGTTACAACACATATATATATTATGGTGGGTTTAACCGCCCATAGCACTAGTCGTATGCAATACATATATATAACCATGGGTCGGGGCTTAGCCCCAGCCTAGTTCACGCCCCAATTCACATATTTGCAAATTCAAATATATTACAAAACATACATATGTTAAGTAACACATGCGGGCGCACAGGTTGGGTGGCCTTTCCCAAGGCTTTACCCTGCCTGGAGGTCACGGGGTCGACTCCTGCCAAGTGCAAATATTTTAAACCAATAAACACGTGACATGTGGTGGCCATTGATTGGGCCACGTGTTGCCATCCCGTTCGCTGCTAACAAGCCATGTCACATGCCAACTATCTCAATATATTCCTTCCACGTGTCGTACAACCTGCCATGTGTCGTACGACCTACCACGTCAGCGTCCGTACGGACTGTACAGTCAGCATCCCCTTTTTTTTGCTTGTTTGTCATTTTGAACAGAATGTGATATCTCTCGCTCCTGATGTCCATTTGAACCCAAACAAGTTGCGTTGGGTTCATAATGATGAGGCCTACACTCTCGTTCGGTTTGAAGTGATTCCAAACACTTTGAATTTTTGAGCAAAATTTGATCCCCTAGATCAATCACTTTTAACCCTGATCGCTCACGATGTCGCTATGGGTGGCATGGTCACCAAGGAAGAAGCCATTGCTCAGGCTCAGTACTTAGATTTGGTTTATTCACAATCTGGTACTTTTCATGATTTTCTTTTGAATGATGCTCGAGCTAATACCGATCCATCTAAGCCGACATCCTCATCTCATGCGGATGGTGTTATCTGTTCCGTAAAAACTCAATCTACTTCCCAATCGACCACACTCTCCTCTACCTCCCCCCAAAATCAGATCTCTAAGGTGAATGTAGTTCAATCCTCCCCTTCACAACAATCTGGAGGTAAGAAGAAGACAAAGAATAAATCAAAAAATACCAATAACAATGAACAACCAAAAAATCAAGCTCAAACACCTGCTACCAAAAAGAAACCACAACAGAAACTGAAATTCCTGTGTATCATTTGTGGTGACGATCACTACACTCGATATTGTCCACATCACAATGAAGTGGCCAAAAGTTTCCAAGGAAATTCACAACCCGTTGTGCTTACTCAGCCTTTTCCACAGCAGCAATCCATGGTTGCTCAAACCCCCTCTCCTAGGGGAAGTTCTATCCATCCTCATTATGAGGCCTCGATGAGTGCACATATTTATATGTTTAATGGGATTAATTTTAACATTCTCTCTAAGACATACGACACACTAGGTAACCCTAACAAAGGAAAAGACACTAACGGTACCGGTACTTTACCGAATCCATCACTGTCCTCCGTTAGTCCTCCATCGGTTAATCCTCTGTCTAGACCACTTCAGATTGAGAAACCCACATTTGAATCTATCTTACACCCTCCTAAGAGCACTATCCGCAAAGCTACCTTTAATCCTAGTTCACGTGCCACCCAGAACTACAGCATTGTTGAATATTTGGCTCAAGTACCCTGTGTTATGTCTACGTTAGAAGTTCTACAACACTGCTCCAGTCAATGTAGAATGCTCTTGGATTCTATTGGCATTGTTGATTCTGATTCGTCCAACCATATCATGTTTAACCTGGAAAATTATGCGTCTCGACTCTCCCACCAACTTGCTTTTCAAGTTGATGTTGTTGTTCACAATCAACAAATCCACCAAACTATCCTGGATGAGGGAGCTTCAACTTGTGTCATGTCTTTAGCATGTTGGAAAAGTTTAAAATCACCCACACTCGAAAAATCCCCAACGATGTTACATGCCTTCGATGGGCGAGGTTTTCATCCCCATGGGTTTTTAAAGTCCCTGCCCATCCAATTGGGTGGCAAAACTATTATTGTTGATGTCGAGGTGGTCAATGTTCCTCTTGATTACAACTTGTTACTTGGAAGAAGTTGGTTTTATGCTATGAATGTTGTTTCCTTGTAGTTTTTTCAATGTGTACAATTTCCTAATCAGGGAAAATTTGTCATTGTTGATCAGTTGGATTTTTGCATGACCGACGCTCGCACTCCCGCTACCAACAATATTCCTTTCTTGGGAGACCACAAGACCACGTATGAAAGAGTTGGTGTTGGCTTACTAAAAGATTCTAGCCTCATGGGTACCTTCCCTACACCACTTCCATCGACTACACATCATATTTCCACAGTGGATATGATTTCAACCATGGCTTGTCAATCTTTGGAATCATTTGACCCTTGGATTGTACCTAGTCCGTTGGAATTCGATGCACTAGGTGACACCATGCCACTTAGTCCACCTGAAACATCATACGTTTCTATCCAATTTTCTTCTCCCTCATTGGATGACCAACATCTATTGGCACCCGACAGTTGCTCGATGCCACCACCACATTTCCCCAATTGTTCCTTCTGATGAATCTATTATGGAAATGCTTCGCATTGACAAGTTACCATGGGATAATAACCATCACCGATCCTCTTTTCTTCCCCCTCATGAAGAAATTCGAGCAGATATACCGTCTATCTCCCCTCCTGATGTAGATTTTCTATCATCTCCCATGCCTTCAACTTCCGATGATTTGGATCCAGTAGTTGACATGGTGATTTCTTTGATATGGATATTGGAGCCTGATCTCCTTACCCCTGTCGTGGCCCTCGACATGTGTTCCTTCTAGAGTGATTATCTTCCATCCAGCAAAGATCTCTTGGAAGCCATGTACGAGTTTTGTCCCTTGACATGGTATCCTTCTCGAGCATTATTCTCTTGGAAGCCATGATCAAGGAGAGGTTACAAGAATAGTTTCTCTTCTTTGTAGAAAGCTCGCTAAAAAATGAAACAAAGGCTTTGAGCATAGTTTTCCTCTCTGTATCAAGCTCGTTAAAAAATGAAACAACAATCTGGGGATCAAACCTGGAACCCTGAGCATAGTTATTTTTCTATGTCAAGCTCGTTAAAAAATGATTGTCACCTCTCTTGAACCTTATTTTCATCCACCCTTCTCCTTTTTCTCATCTAGTAGAGAAATTGGTGAAAACCTCAAAGTCAGTGAATGAATTGAAGCTTGGAGGGCATGTCTCCAACCTTTGATGATCATTCTGGAGTTAATCCACTAGCTTTCATGCTGGGGGCATACTGATCTTAGTATTTTTTCTTTCTCATGCTCGTAAATACATGAGAATGCATCCGGGTAAACTTTTATCTCTTTGTTGGACCTGTATGGATACACGAAAAAGGAACCCCATGGAATTGTCTTTAAGCTATTTTCAGACTCTCTAAACATGAAAATATTGTCGAATGATCTTGCTTCCTTTCACACTCATTAAAAGGTTTGAAAGGGCATCTTTCGAGTGGTATTTTATCTCTTTTTTGGCCTCGTGAGACTAACATTACGAAGAAGAACCACATTGGAGTCGTCTTTAAGTCATTTTCAGACTCTCTAAATATGAAAAAACACCGAGTTTACCTTCTCTGGACTCGTTAAACAATTATACATTGAAAGGCCTATATGGGACCGAACTCTTACTTCTTCCAGTTTGTTAAACAAAGGAAGAGGAACTTACCAAAGGTGAGTTATATCGAGCATGTGTTACCCTCCTCAAGCTTGTTAAATTAAAAAGAGGTACTCGTCTATCTGGATGGGGGAAAAAATTGAAGGAAGCAATCCAAGCAGTTTTTGAGAACATTACCAGTAACTCTTAGAGTTGCCCTTGAACACAACACTTTTTCTTTGCACACATATTAATCCATTGAACCTCTGCACTGAACCAATCCTCTGAGTTTTTTACTCCTTTGGGTCACTCGACGAAAGTCACAGTATCCACTGCATCATCATGTTTTGGTCCATGTCATGTTTTTGCTGTTGTGCCTCAGTGTTCAAGGGAAGTATCCACCTTGAGAGTCATCCATCACAAATATCTTATCTCAATACTCATGTCAGTCCATGTTCATTAGATCTACCAATTTACATCTTTGTGTCAATTTTGTGTCATTGATGGGGGATACATCAAGGCCCTCCTGCAACGAGTCTATTCTTGTCGACTTCAACACATTATCCAAGAACTAGACTTAGAAACCAATTAGTACCTTAGAACCTGCATGCCTTAATGGTAGTCCTCCTCATGTCTGACAGTGGGTTAACATCATTGACCTCTAATCGAATGATTCCATGGATGTTCGAATTCAGCTCATCTATTCACGTTCATTGGAATGTACTAAGTACCTTGGGCATCATTGACATCAATGGTGTTCTCCCTCATGCTTGTTAATGGTTCACCTCATTGACTAGTAATCAAGTGGTTTCTGCCATGTTCGACATCAAAACATCTATTCACATGGTTAGATTTGTACTACATCGAGATCGGTAAGAAGACCCTGGGTTGAGTCATCACTCTTGTATGTACTTTGCCCAGGTTGCGACGAAGGTTTATTTGAACATTGACACATATATTGTTACATAGATCCACTTTGTATTGGTCGTGGCTATGTCTTGACATCTCATAGCTCCACTGCGTATTCTTCGTGGCTGCGACCAGTTCAGGTCATGCGAATATAGATCCACATTGTATCTTCGGTGGTTATATCTCTTTGTCAATATAATTATGGATCTGCAGTGTATTTATGGCAGCCATACCTTGAAAGTCTATATCACTCAAGCATAGGTATGCCTTCCTTGGGTTTGAAGCATGTCTTAATATTTGTTTAATGGTCGTGTGCATCTTCTGTCGGGTTCTCTAAGTCCGTACCCTTGCTTGAAAGTCTACAAATCATTTCAGTTATCAGTTCCCATATTCTAACTTTGTACTTTGGGGGGAAATCTGTTACACATCAAAATTACTCATTATGACAATGGCCTAGTGTCATCGTTATCAATATTACAAGTGTCACATTTTGGTCACAAGTGTTGCAAGTGTCATAAAAATCACACTGCCATACAGTCTATGTCATGCCTATATTGACATCGGAAGGACACTTGAAACACCTCAAACAATTAATTTGGAAGAAGAGAAATAGGTTAAAAAAGTTTATAAACCTTTTTCCAAAGTAAAATCCACTCAAAAGACATTTTTGGAGAGGAGCGCTCCCCTATACACTAACAGGGAGCATTGGCGCTCTGTGCACCCTTTTAGGGGAGTGCTATAGCACTTTGGTGCCCCTTTTGGGGGAGCGCTACCTTTTCTGGGTGAGTTTTGACTTGTTGAGGAAAATCAGGAAGAGATTCCTTCAATCTCTAAAGGCAGTTGGATTTGAATCCTTGGTCAAGCCATGATCTTAGGCAAGATCCATAACTGGAGGAGAATCCTCAACTTACCCCAAATATATCTCAAGTGGTTAGGCCTCTCCAAGCCTATATAAGGAGGCCTTCTCATGGTGAAAGGGGATGGAAAGTATTGAGAAGCATCTAACTTATGATCTCATGAGGAATATGTCATTTGGAACATCAACATTCCGTGTGTGGACTATTTAAGCAAGGGTTTGGATGAAGAGAGCTTGATGAAGCTGTTGCACTCACATCTATGGTTGTAAGTTTTTTCATCGTTGTTCTCATTAATATAACATGCTTGGCTTGTTTCTTTCAAACTTGTACTTGTTCCATATAAGTTTGTCTGCAGTAGATGGATCTATGTTTGAGATAATCTCAGTAGAGTAGGAATTCTTTTGTACTTTTGTTTGTCTTGCAAGACCTACCAAGGAGCTCAAGATCGAAGCTCATCCTGAACCTTGCAGGGAAAAATGACGTTCATAAGGTACGTACCTTCTCCCTTATCTTTTGTTCATCAGCTTGATTAGATCTAAAAGGAAGTCAGTGTCCACGTTACGCACTTTCTGTCTTAGAGTTAAGGATCTAGCTCTCAAGAGGAAATCTACTTGTCCGTAGGGAGATTTTCCTACAACACTGATCAACTACCACAAATACAAAATCATTTCCTTTCTTGGTGGATGGAAGGCTAGACATGTAATCCATCGAGATGGATTCCCAAGGCCTCTCAAAAGTAGGAAGAGGGGTCTATACTCCTTGCTTATTGATGGTTTTCTTGGCAATGGCACAGGCAGTGCAGGATCTGATATACTTGTTGACGTCTTGTAAAAGTTTTGGATAACAAAAATGTTTCTATAGAACGGCCACAGTTTTGTCCATGCCAAAATGTCCTGCCATCCGACTATATGATCCTCCCAAATCATCTTTTCATTCTCACTTGTAGGGACACATATATGGACCAGATGGCATAACAATCCATTTTGAATGTGAAAATCGATGACATTCATGTCTATACCCAAGAGTTGATAGGTGGTGGTGAAGTCTAGATCTTGCTGATAAATTTGGGGAAACTCGCATGCCTCATGCCCATAGGAATGGAGCACGGTGGTGAGTGAAACCACAAGAGGTAGATTGAGGCAATCATTGACACAATTTGTGCTCCCTATATTATACTTGATGTTGAGATGGAACTGTTGTAGGTAGGTGAACCACTTATGATGGCAGTCGTTCTATAGCTTCCCTTGTGTCTGTATGAATTGTAGAGGCTTGTGATAAGTGTGGATGATTGTCTTGTTTCCCAGAATGTAATGTTTCCATTGAAGACATTCTTGTACAATGGAATGCATTTCCTTGTCATAGGTGGGGTATTTCTGGACAATATCTGAGAGTGTCTCACTATGGTATTCTACTAGATAACTGTGTTGAGTGAGAAATGTTCCTACAACATAGTCGGATGCATTAGTCTCAATATTGAACGGTTGTTGAAGATCAGTTAAGGAGAGTAGTGGAATTGAGCACATGTGATGCTTCAGATCATCAAATGCTAATTTTTGTTCCTTCCCCCATGCTAAATTTTCCCTTCCATCACCCTTGGTCACTTGGCTGAGGGCCCATGCAATATGGGATAATCCAAACATGAACCATTGGTAGAATTTGGCAAGTCCCAAGAAGCTCTGAATCTCGGTTAGTGTGGTCATGGTTGGCCAATCACCGATGACTTGGATCTTATATTGGTCAACATGTACCCCATGGTCATCAACAATGTATCCCAACTATTGGACCTTGTTCATGCCAAAGGATCATTTTTCCAAGTTGGCATATAGCTTGTGTTGCCATAGAGTGATCAAAACCTGTTGAATATGTTGTATATTCTCCCCCCAAATTATGTTAAAGATGAGGATGTCATCCAAATATACCACCACAAAAGAGTTGGTGAAGGGTATCAATACATCATCCATCAACCTCATGAAAGTGGTTGGTGCATTTGTTAAGCCAAACGACATGAACATACATTCAAAGAGACATTCTTTAGATTTGAAAGTTGTCTTTCATACATCAGTTGGTTCAATGGGAACATGGTGGTAGCCAGACTTTAGGTCAATCTTGTTGCAGAACTTTTCCCCCTTGAGTTGGTCAAGAAGGTCATCAATTATGTGAATTGGGTATCAATTCTTGACTCTAATTTTGTTTAATGCTTTGTAATCAATGCAGAGCCACCAGGTCCCGTATTTATTTTGTACCAGTACAATCGGGCTTCCACAAGGGGAGGAGATGGGTCTGATGTGCCCCCTTTGAAGTTTTTATTGGATCTAACGCTTGATTTCGTCTTTTTCCATCAGGGAACAATGATATACTGGTCCATTAGGCATAGGTTCATTGGGGGTTAGATCAATTGGATGCTTGAATTGGTAGTGCATTAGTACCCAAGTGGGTGAGAAGAAGATGTCTCTGTACTCTTCCACGATCCCGTCCACTTGTTTCTGCTACAAAGAGAGGCTCTATGTAGAGGCCACAGATGTGGCAGAGAACTTTTGCTTACTATGATCATATATCAAAAAGAAGAAGAACTTCATGGTTTGTGAAATGACCTTACTGTATTTATTAGAAGAGATTAAAGAAATAGCGGTAGGCGACGCTACCTTTGGTATCATGTAAAATTGTCTACCCAAAGTAATCATAACACTGCAAGGTCTAGACACATACACAACTTGTCTCTTCCAAAAATATGGTTGTTCTAAAATAAAATCACAAACTTCAAGGGTAGCAATATCACACAATACCTTGTGTTTGAAAGGATTAATTTCGTAGGGAATATGACATTGTTAGCTGACACGAAGATCTCTTCCTTGGTGAAGCCAACTGATGGTGTAGGGATGTGGGTGCGATGTCATCGGTAAGTCCATCTTCTTGACGACCTCTGTTGAGATCAGGTTCTTCTGACTGACGCTTTTGATAATGAAATGAAGTGGAGCTCCCTTTACCCACATATGTGAGTGAAATATACGTTCCCCTTCCTTTGGTTCTTCTGTTTCACTTGGCTATACTTTGGTGGTAGTGACAATGGAACTAGATTCAGCATCGATAATCTGCTTCCCTCCTTCTGGATTTGATTCAAAGTCAAAATCTTCCTGACTTGGAATCTTTCAGCTCGGCCACCAGTGACCTCTTGGAGCGACATTCTTCAGTGTTGTGCCAAGGGATTTTATGGTATTCACACCATTTTTCCGTGTCCTTCTTCGACTTTTCATTACCCTTTTTGTGTTGCGGCTTGGACTAGTTGTTCTGAGAGTGGCCATATTTTTTATGTCCCTTTTTTTGTGGGTTGGGGATACCTTTTCCCTACTTCTCCTATGAGGAATTTGAATATCCAAACTCTCACCTCTTCTACTTAAATTTTTTCTCGATCTTGACAACATATCTATAAGTCGTACCCAATGATGTGATATCCAGAAAATCCATTTCTTTTTTAATGTATTTATGTAGACATCCATGGTATTTGAGAACCATATGTCATGCAAAGTCTTTGATAGCCAATTTGGTGCGTAGGGTATGGAAAATATTGGTGAAATTTGGTATGTCTGGTCCCTTTCCTGATGTAGGGTGGTCCATCTTGTGTACTGGTCCTTGTAGCTTCCAACAACGTAGTACTGTTCTTTAATGGCATCCCTAAAGGAATCCCATGTGGGGGAAACCACAAATATTGTATATTCCTCTATGGCCCTTTGCTTAGAGTAAGTATCCCACTAGTCCTTAACATGGGGGATGACCTTGAGGAGTGCAAAAGTAATATTTTCCCTATCGGAAAAATTGTAGACTGAAAAATAACCTTCGAGAAGATTCAACCTTTTATCTACAATATATGCATCTATCAGTCCTTCAAATAATGGAATATAAAAATGTAACTATACCTTGAAGGGTGTTTCATGGCTTCTTGATGGAGATTTGTCTCTTGTGGATAATTTTCGAAGGATCTGTGGAAAGTTATCCATCATTTTGTTCCTTTGTCACGCAATGGACTCCTCAAGCAACATTTTAAAAGGATCTCCTTCTCCATCATCTTTATATTTGTCCCCCATGGTTTGTTGTTGGGCTTGGTGTGACCGATATTGCAAAGGCTCAATTGGTTCGAGTCCCAACTTCTTGTACCCAAATCTTGTCGAGGACATGCATGAAGAAAAAAAAATGAAGAGCAGACTGCTCTGATACCACTGATCTGGATTTATCAGTGGAAAGAAATTAATAATAGAATGAATAAAATAACAAAGATATACGGAGAACAACAACAGATATCCAGTGAACAATAACTTCTATTGAATAAATAAAATATGTTGAAACTGTAAAATTGCATAACTGAAAACAACTTGCTCGAATGGTGGTAGCTATCTCTTAGAAGAGATGTGGCTACTATGTGGATCCATTTGAGAAAAATGATTAAAATGAGGCTACAAAGGCCTTTTTAACATTAATCATGAATTCCAAAACCCTATACATCCAAAAACCTAACCCTAGGGTAAGTTGGTACCTCAACTTCCCAGGGTCATAACTTTTACATATGACCTCTGTTTTAGGTGTGTGATAGCTTGTTGGAAAGGTATTTTTGAGATATACACATGATTCCATCAAAATAAAACTCTGTCTAAATATTTACTGTGGAAACAAATAAATAAAACATTGTTTAGGGACCCAAAATGGCCCTGGAAGTACAGAAAGATATACTGACATGAAAACTTCCAAACTAAGCTAGTTGGATTAGGTGGGTGGACACCAATCTCCACCTATAATTTGTGTAGGGATTCATATGGCCCCAAAAGTGTATAACCCACAATTATAAAGAATTACAGAAGAAGGTGTTGAACTAAAATTATCAAAAGGAGCCATTTGGAATAGGTGGGTGGCCAACAATATCCACCTGGATCAGTGATAGTTTACCCATTTTTTGTTCCATATGGTTAATTTACGAATAAAATTGTTCCGTAGGATCTTCGTTTCACTAGGAGAGTATTCTTAGGTGTACATTTAACCCTTTTTCGGGCCCTAGGGACTAAATTTTCGAAAAAAGGCCTTTCTCCTTGGTTTTGGTTTATCTCTTTTTGGAGCCTTGGATATTATCTACGAAAAAGAAACCTCCTCAGAGTCCATAGTTAAGCTCTTTTCAGACTCCCTAAATATGAAAATATTTCTGAGTGACCTTGTTCCTTTCACACTTGTTAATTGGTCCAAAAAGAATATCTATTTGGCATAAGTTTAACCCTTTTTCTGGCCAATAGATTATCCAGGAAAAAGGTATGGCTCAGGAGACATGTATCGCTGGGAGAGTTCTCCTAAGTTATGTTTTATACTTTTTCGAGATAAGGGGAATACATTTTGAAAAAGGCTAGGAGTCCATAGTTAATCTCTTTTCAGACTCCTTAAAATCGAAAAGCTAGTTGATTGATCTTGTCTCTATCACACTCATTAAAATGATTTTGAAGAGACATCCTTTCGGTATAATTTTAACCCTTTTTTGAACCGATTGGACTAATTACAAAAAAGGAACACTCTGGAGTCTTCTTGTAGTGTTTTTCAGGCTCTCTAAATGTGAAAAACGATCGATCTTACCTTCTCTAGGCTCGTAAAACTTCACATGAAAGGAGTGTTGTTGTATCATGTTGTAATCTTATCGCATGTATTATCCTTTCGTATTTGGCCTAATGTCAGCTTCATGTTGCTATTACTGAACCTTTAAATCATTCCTTATATGCAAGCCTTGTAGAACTTTTTTCCCTCATAATCTGACACCTTGACCCATGGAGGAATTTTCTCGAGTGTGCTTATGTTGCACATGTCACCTTTCACTAAGCATCAATATGTTCCATGTGCTTGGAACTAGTTTTCTTTCTTGCGACACTCATTCCTTATTTGTAACATAGCATTATTTTATTCTTTTTCAAGCTCGTTAAAAATTTGAAAAAGATTAAAAAATCAAATATTTCAAAAAGAGGGGTTGAGATATAAATTCTCTTTTATCAACACCAAGATAGTTTCCATTGGAAAAATCACATCCTTATGTTTGTTCTGTAATCATTAGTGTAACACCACAGCCACCAATAGGTCGGGCAATGCCACTACTCAGACACTTCACTTAGCTCAACTAGCCATGATACCAATTTGTAATGTCCCCAACCACCAACAGGTCGGGAAATGCCACAGAGGAACATACATATATATAACATGCATTTCTAATGAATTTAAAACAAATAACACAGATTTATTTCTACCATACAGACTCAAATGGAATTGACAGTAATTCCTACATGCAATGGAACACATGATAACATTTCAAGAATCACAGACATGCATAACATACATAATTAAGCACGTAAATGATACTTATATTTTAACTAGAGTAAAACCACCAAGTGCATGTAGATCTTCCACGAACCTCCCAGCCTTATACCACACTACTCATCACTCTCAGCAGTGGGTCACCCTTGAGCTAGGACTAAACTCCATGAGGAAAGGGATTCTAGGCTAGCTAAGGTCAATAGGAAAGTCACACAATTTAAGAGGAAGGATTCTCTCCCCAGAACGACTTACACCCACTAATCATAGACTCTCATTCCCCACATGCCTGTCCCACCCCAAGAGTATACACCTTCACTATCACACGGTCCATTGGTTTCTCCACCTCCCTTACCCTGGGCTTCAACAACAAGCCAGACCATAATTCTTAGACCTCTGTAGCAGCTATGGGACTCCCTCAAGGAGAACTCACTTCCTCAACACACTCTCTCACCTAGAGAGAGTTTCTCATAGGCCTGACAACCTTCTTCTTCAACCCACAACAACCTCTCTCACCTAGAGAGATATTTGCTCAAAGGCCTGGCAACCTGCCTCTTCAACCACGGGCTTGGAAACCTGCCTCTTCCAACCACAAGAGTTAATTCTGGTAAGGCAAGGGACGACTCAGTAAATTACAGAGGTGAAAAATGGCCATGATTTCAATAATGGCATAATTGGATGGTTGTGTGATTTCTTAGTGCATGATTGAACTCATGAAGAGAGATGGGGTAGACTGGTCTAGCCTAGAGAAGATGATGTGAGTGTGAGAGGAAAAAATGTCTGTGCGTGAACCCCTTTCCGTGAGTGATTTCCTCTCTGTGCGTGAGTGCCTCCCTGAGTTCTTGCGTCTGTCCCTACAATAAGAATTTCCCCCTTAAGTCTGCATGTGCCTAAGTTGACACCTTTCGCTCATGAAGCACGTTCCTTTCCCTTTGGAAGTCAATTGTCCTCCCCAAGGAACTTAGGATAAAAACATATCCTTTTAAACAACTTTTGGAATAATAATAAATTATTATTCTCTTGGACTTAAACCCTTAGGCATAAACCCTCTTTCCAACCTCTCAACCCCCTCTCCCTTACTCAGCCTAGTGGAACTTAGTCCCCCATTTTCTTTTATCATGGTCGGTCTACACACAACGATGTTTTTATATTAATAATATGAATATTTACATGTACAAAACAGGCTCCTTGCCTTTAACACCTGGAATCCTCAACCTACTAACACATAAAACTAGCAAATTATAATTGCTCGGCTCACCAGCCTACAAAACATGTTTACAATTCATAATACAATTGGGGCTCGTCCTAGGGATATTACAATCCCCTCACCTTATTTTTGCATTGTCCTCAGTGAAACTTATTTACATAGCATCAACAAGATTTTGAAAATATTCAAAAAGATGCAGGTATTCAGCCCGCATAGCATCCTCATGCTCCCATGTCGCGTCCTCGGGACCATACCAGGTCCACTGGACCTTTACATCCCTATGTCTCAGTTCCATAGTTGTTTTCTCTTATGGTCCAATATGTGCACCATATATACTTGCAAGACGCCTTCTTGCTCCACCTGAATCACATTTCAATCAATATCATGATTAGCATTAGGTATATATTTCTTAAGAAATGAAACATGAAACACATTATGTACAGTCATGGATGAAGGCAATGCAATCATATATGCAATTGGTCCAATCCTTTCTAGGATTTCAAATGGTCCACAATATTTGGTTGCCAACTTGGAACAGTTTCCTAGCTTCAGGGAACCTTTTTTGGCTTTCACTTTCAAGAAAACATGATCACCCACTTTAAAATCCCTATGGGTCATGTTCTTATCAGCATAAATTTTCTGCCTGTATTGGGAAGCCTTCAAATTCTGCTTAATATTCAGCATTTTCTCTTCCATTTCCTTGAGCAACTCTGACCCAACCACTACCCTATCAACTGGGTTGTCCCAACTTATTGGTGTGTTTCACTTTCTGCCATAAAGTGCTTCAAACGAGCTCATATTCAATGATGCTTGATACCCATTGTTGTAGGAAAATTCCACCAAGTGTAGGTAGTCTTCCCATTTAGATGGTTTGCCCATCACATACATCCTTAGCATATCTTCTATCACTTGGTTCACCCTCATTTTCTGCCCATCATACTCAAGATAATAAGCAGTGTTGAAGTTTAGATTCGTTCTGAACCCTTTGAATAACCCCTTCCAGAAATTTGAGGTAAATTTCAAGTCTCTATTAGACACTATTGTCTTGGGAATACTGTGCAATCGTGCTACTTCCCTCATATAGATATCGACAACATTAGTTTCCTTGTGAGTGGTCTTCAATGGAATACCATGGGCATATTTCGTAAGCTTATCCACCACCACCATGATGGAATCATGTTGCTTATTTGTTCAGGGTAATCATGTGATGAAATCCATTGTCGCCACTTCCCACTTCCACTCAGGAATGGGCAATGGATGTAGCAACCCAGCTGGGTGCCTATGCTTAGCCTTGACCGTTTGACACTCCATACATCTGGCGATGTATTCTACAATTTCCTTCTTCATACCTAGCCAAAGGTAATGTCTCTTGATTGTTTCCACTATTTTCTGATATCCAGGGTGCCCAACATAAGTCACATTATGCATTTCTTTCAAGATCATTATTCTCAATTCCTTGAAATTAGGTACATAAATTTTGTTTTTACACAGGAGTGTTCCATCAACTTCCAATTTATAATCTTCCAATTTATGTATCATTTTACCTTGTTGTATCTTTGTCACCAATTCCATGTACTTCAAATATGCATTTGCATCTTCCAAAATTATGCCTTTAATATCAGTTTGATACATGTTAATGGACATAGCATGTAATTCATGCACTCTTCTACTGGGTGCATCAGCCACTTTGTTCTCCTTTCCTTTGATATGCTTGATATCAAAGTCATACTCACAAAGGAATTCCAACCATCTACTCTGCCTAGCATTTAATGTTGGTTGATAAAACAAACACTTCAGACCGTTATGGTATGTCCTTAGTTCAAACCTCTTTCCCATGAGGTAATGTCTCCATTTCTTTAGAGCGTATACAATGGACGCCAACTCCAAATCATGAGTTGCGTAGTTCTTTTCATGCTCTTTCAATTTTCTGGACTCATAACATATTACAAACCCATTCTAGCTTAGGACTCCTTCCAATCCTTCTTTGCATGCATATGTACATAGTACAAAATCTTCATTTGGATATGCAATCCTCAGGATTGGAGCACTAGTTAACATCTACTTCAATTGTTGGAAGCTTCTCTCACATTCTTTTGTCCATTGAAATTTCTTCTCCTTCCTTTGCAAGGAAGTGATATGGTGAGCTATCCTTAAGAATCCTGCAATGAAACTTCTGTAATAGCCAGCTAGACCCACAAAGGATCTGACTTCTGTCAAATTCTTCGGCACTGAGCATTCTCTGATGGATTCTATCCTCTCGGGATCCATGACTATCCCATCTTTTGAAACAATATGCCCCAAATAATGGATCTTCTTTCGATAGAATGAGCACTTGCTCAATTGGGCTTACAGTTGGTGCTCTCTTACCACTTGCAACACTATCCTTAGATTATTTTTATGCTCTTCCTCCAACTTGGAATACACCAGGATGTCATCCAAAAAGACTATTACAAACTTGTCTAGATATTCTCTGAATACACCATTCATTAGGCACATGAAAAAAGCAGGTGCATTTGATAACCAAATGGTACCACTATGAATTCATAATGACCATACCTTGTTCTGAAGGCGGTATTGTTGATGTCTTCAACCTTTATCCTTACCTGGTGGTACCCTGACCTAAGATCTATTTTTGAAAATATCTTTGCATCCTTCAACTAATCAAAGAGATCATCAATCCTTGACAAATGATACTTGTTCTTAATAGTCACTTTGTTCAACTGTCTGAAATCAATGCACAATTTCAATGTCCCATATTTCTTTTTCACGAACAAGAACGGGGCACCCCAATGTGACACACTTGGGTGTATATACCCATTCTTCAGAATTTATTCAAGATGCAATTACAGTTCTTTCATCTCTAGTGTACTCATTCTATAAGGATTTTTTGACACTGGAGCTTCTCCAAGCATTGGGTTTATAGATAAATCAATATCTCTCTTTGGGGGTAGTCTAGGTACCTCCTGGAATACATCTTAAAAATCTTTTAATACTACATGGTATTCAATATTTGACACCTTATCCTTAGGTGCTTCATCCATATGAGCTGCAAATATTTGGCAGCCCTTCCTATAACACTTCTTCAGCTGCGTTGCTGAGATTTCTCTAACAATAACTTCCCTTGGTATTCCATGCACTTTCCTTGGGTTTCCTTCCTCATATGGGAAAGTGAATGCCTTGTTACGACAGTCTAATATGGCATGGTGTTGGTCCAACCAATCCATCCCAATTAGACAGTCATAGGAACCTAAAGGTAAGATGTTCAATTCGTCCCTTATGCTCGGTCCATTCATGTCCACCAGACATGACTTAACCAACTCAACAACCTTTCTCTTGGATCCTATAGCCAACTACACTAACCAATATTTTCCATGATTTCTTATTGGTAAATGCAAACTTTCCACCATTCTAGGATCTATATAACTATGACTAGCTCCTAGATCAATTAAAATAGTAATGGTTTGGTTCTTGATCATACCTTCCACTTCAATCATATGTGATTGATATTCTTCTTGCTTTTTTTCTAGGGCTCCATATATCCTTGGTACACTTCTGCCTATGTCCTCCACTGTTTCTTCCTATTGAACATTGAGGAAAACTCTCACTTTTTCATTTCTGTGGGGGCAATCTCTGTACCTATGATTTCCTTTACAACCCCAACATTCCATAGGTGGTTGTCTTGGCATTTTCCCACCTACTTCATCCTTCCTGGGCTCTCTAAAACCTGGTTTTCCTTGAGGGCTATTTCTAAAAAAGGATGGCTTAGTTCCCTTCTTCCTCTTATCCATCTTGAATTTCTTCTTGTCTTCCCAAGCCTTTTGGAATGTGAGATTTTCTCTTTGTTGCTCATATAAGCATTTTTCTCTCCTTATAGTTTCTTCCATAGTTTTAGTATCATCATACTAGATCTTTTCACTGATGGGAGATGGTAGTCCACTCATATACCTTTGAATTGTAAGAGTCTCATCTTTGATGAAAGGGACATACTTCAACAATTCCAAAAACCTTCGTTCTCATCAATGGTCATGTTACCCAGCTTGATTCCAAAGAACTCTTTCATCTTTCTATCATAGTATCTCTTAGTCAAGTATTTATTTTCGAAATACTTCTTGAATTCCTTCCAAGTAACATTTTTTTCTTTAATGTGCTACACTTGCACAAGTTGATCCCACCACATGGATTCATTTCCTTTCAGTTGATACATTGCAATTCTTCCTTCTGCATGAGAGGAATAATTCTACAGTCGAAAATATTTCCTCATGCCAATAAGTCATGTCTCAGCATCTTCCTCCTTCTTGTTCTCTCCATCAAATGTAGGAGGCTTAATCTTGTTCATTTCTCCCTTCAGTTCATCCACTCCAGATCTCCTATGATTTTTGGTAGGATATGGGCTTGGACTATTGTGTGGCCTCCTCTTGGAGTTCCCTTAGGAGTGATGATGGTGTCTTCCAACACTTCTTGATTTCCTCTTCTCATCGGGAGACTTGTGACTTCTTGATTTACTAGAGTCACTCTCTTTATCCAATTTTTTTTCTATCCTTTCCAATCTCTGTATCAACTTTATGTTGAATTCTCCCTGTTGTTCCCTAGCTTTCATGAGTTTTTTGTTATCTTCTCATTGAGTCTAGACATATTTCTGCAATCTTTCAATGATTTTCATCATGTCTCCCTCCTTATCTATCTCTTATCCATGCCCATTGGATTTTGATCCTTTAAATACCAAATGGACATCAATTCCTTTAGCTTCATTCTTTGAACTAAAAGCATTTTGTGCCTCCTCCATTTCTCTGCACTATGCGGTAATTCGGTTTGGTTCTGACAATCACAACTATGCAAACACAATCTGCAATCAACCAAAAATTTTCAGGACATCAGTCCTTAAAACATTCCACAGTATTCATAAACCAATATGATTGAAGAAAACTTTCAGATTTCATTATGTGGTTCTCAAGCAATCAAGAATCCCTGCAGATCTTTTCTTTCTGAGTTCTGCTCTGTTCTGCAATAATTTTTCGAGCACTAACCCCTTTCTCTTAGCCCCCAACCCATGTGACCATGGGCTGTGGCCAAATGATAGATCGATAGGTGCTTACTCAGGAATTCAGAACTCCATCTTCAGAAGTTTTCAAAGCACATCACAACAAATATCTCAAAATTTTGGATTAACAAACTCGCGAAGTAGGGTGGATCAACAATGCATGACTACCTATTATCCAATGACTGACACCCACTGTGGAAATTCAGGCATCTGAGCTCAGGGACTTCGAAGCTTCATAGCTTCAAGACTTTGGAGGATTTCACATCCGCACACCCCCAACACCCCAAACCGTTAATCTCTGAAAACTTCCATGTCACCTTTGGTGACATCATTATGTCTCATCACCTCGGCATTACGAAACTTTTGAAAGTTATTCCTTTTGTTCCCTTATGAAACATTATTCCATAGTATCAAGTCTCCAGATTTCACAAATGGTGCCATGCACCACTGTGACCATCATGGCCCCACCACCCATTCCCAAGAGGAGGTCCCCATGGCGAAACATTAGAAATGAACATGTGGCCCACTCAGACAGGTAACACATGTCATGTTCCTGACATTTCAATATTTGGCAAGTATGAAACCCACTGACACGTGGCACACATCCCATCGGTCCACGTCATTCCCGATGACATCATCATGCCACGTTACTCCAAAATTTCGAGCTTCAGAAGTTTTTATGCCTGCTTCCTTCCAGTCTCCCAAATTCTGAATTTTCGGACTTCTTTACCCTCCGGGTCCACATAGTACAATTGTCAACATTCCAAGTGGGGGAACATGGCATGCATATGATAAATCCATGTCACCTCCATGAGACATCATCATGACTCACTACTTTGACTCTTCGAGGCTTCGGAGCTTTGGGCTTTGGAAGTTCTTTCCTCCGCACACACTAATTCTCCCGAACATCGAAATCCTAAACAAGCCAATCTGCTGACATGTGTCCCTCTTGATGGACGGCCCGGTTTAACTCCAGACTTCGGAGCTTTGGCGGATTTCTCCCTTCACCACTGTGTTTTCCCCTTTTTAACTTGGATTGATCCAACGGTAAGGATTCTCCCCAGATCTACAGTGTAGATCTCCTACGGGACTTCGGAGCTTCGGGCTCCGACCCTTCTCTTATTTTTTCACCTAACTTCACCAAATTCGCGAAGTCCTAAGGGCTTCCAGGTTAACCCTCCTACACTTTCTCCATATCTGATGGTCATGAAGGATTCTCCTTCTCCCAAACATATCCTACGGCCCCAACACCACAAATGTTGTGATTTCTTTCTCTATGGCCATTTCTTAAACTTATTACGCCTCATGTGTTCCAAACAAAGTCCAAGTGTTCTTTTAACACCCTTCTATCACTCTGTAAATCAAAATTATTTGGACTTCCTACTCTGAATTTCTCGTTCGTGGCCCCTTCGGGTTCTGGGTAGGAACCATGGGATCTGAACTTGAATTTTGTCTATTTCAACAACCATTTTTTTTGAAACATTTTCTTCAACTTCCACTAACATGTCCCATCCAAGCTCAATGTTGAAACCATGGATCTGATACCAATTTGTAACATCCCCAACCACCAACAGGCCAGGCAACGCCACTACTCAGACACTTCACTTAGATCAACTAGCTTTGATACCAATTTGTAATGTCCTAGCCACCAACAAGTCGGGCAATGCCATAAAGGAACATACATATATATATATATATATATATATATATATATATATATATATATATATATATATATAACATGCATTTCGAATGAATTTAAAAAAAAATAACACAGATTTAATGCTATCATACAGACTCAAATGGAAATGAAAGTAACTCCTACATGCAACGGAACACATGATAACATTTCAAGAATCACAGACATGCATAACATACATAATTAAGCACGGAAATGATACTTATGTTTTAATTGGAGTAAAACCACCAACTGCATGTAGACCTTCCACAAACATCCCAGCCTTAGACCACACTACTCATCACTCTCAGCAGTGGGTCACCCCTGAGCTGGGACTAAACTCCACCAGGCAAGGGATTCCTAGGCTAAGTAAGGTCAATAGGAAAGTCACACAGTCTAAGAGGAAGGATTCTCTCCCAGGAGCCACTTACGCCCACTTCTCACAAACTCTCATTCCCCACATGCTTGTCCCACCCAAGGAGTATACACCTCCATTGTCACACAGTCCAACAATTGGTCCACCTCCCTTACCTTGGGCTTCAACAACAAGTCAAACCAGAATTGTTAGAGCTCTATAGAAGCTACGAGACTCCCTCTAGGAGAACTCACTTACTCAACACATTCTCTCACCTAGAGAAAGTTATCACAGGCCTAACAACCTTCTTCTTCAACCCACAACAACCTCTCTCACCCGAAGAGAGAGTTGCTCACAGGCCTGACAACCTACCTCTTCAACCACGGGCTTGGAAACCCGCCTCTTCAAACCATAGTAGCTAAATCGGGTAAGGCAAGTGATGGATCAGTAAATTACAGAGGTGCACAATAACCACGGGTTCAGCAATGGAAAAATTGGATGGTTTCATGCTTTCTTAGTGCATGAGTAAACTCGTGAGGAGATATAGGGAAGACTGGTCTAGCCTAGCGAAGATGATGAGAGAATGAGAGAAAAAATTGTCTATGCATGAGCCCATTTTCGTGAGTGAGTTACTCCCTATGCGTGAGTGCCTCCTTGAGTGGTTGCGTCTGTCCCAACAACAAGAATTTCCCCCTTAAGTCTGCATGTGCCTGAGATGACACCAGTCACTCATGAAGAACGTTCCTTTACCTTTGGAAGTCACCTGTCCTCCCCAAGGAACTTAGGATAAAAACATATCCTTTTAAACAACTTTTGGAATAATAATAAATTATTATTCTCTTGGACTTAATCCCTTAGGCTTAACCCCTATTTCCAACCTCTCAGCCCCTACTCCCTTACCCAGCCTAGTGGAGCTTAGTCCCCCATTCTCTTTTATCATGGTCGGTCTACACACAACGATGTTCTTATATTAATAATATGAATATTTACATGTACAAAATAAGCTCTTGGCCTTTAACACATAGGCTCTTCGGCCTACTAACACATAATCCTACTAGATTATAATTGCTCGGCTCACCAACCTACAAAACACGTTTACAATTCATAATGCAACTAGGGCTTGTCCTAGGGATATTACAATTAGGATCCAGTATGGCCTTAGGAAGTTGTTCTCGTTACATAGAGTTGTGTCCTCCTTCGTTTGGTTACTCTTCCAGGAGAGTTTGTGGTGTCTCCTGTATCACAAACTTATGTCAATAATATGCTACCTGAGTCTCATCATTTTGTTGTGATTTTGTCCAAGGAAAGTTTTATCCAACCTGAGTCGACCATTCTACAATTGATCTCTTGAATTTCATTAGTTGGCCATCTCATGAGTCCAATCAAATTCAGATTTGGAATCAATGAAGTTATGTACCTAATGATCAAGGTACTCTAGTCTTTTCGTGGCGGCATGTCAAAGACCTTAGAGTAGTGAGTCTTACACTCCTATTGTACTCCTACCTGAGTTTTGAAGATCTTGAAGTTGTTGCTCAAGCTATGAATTTATCATCTTTAGCCACATACATTGATACTTCCTGATGATGCATATCACATTGTATTTGTATATCTTCAGATGATTTTGACATGTAGATTCATTGTGTATTCTCCGCGACTATACTTTATATAGACATTCATATTTGTCTTGTAGTCATGATTATTTTATATGACATGGATTTGCATTGTACTTGATTGGAAACCATGCTTAGTTTATCCTGAGCATGGGTATGCCCACCTCGGAGAGATTATCTTTATTTTGCAGATGACGTGTTCATGAACACTCCTCTCGATCTCACTCAACTATGTGCCTTCCCACTGTGTAAAGATATTGTAATGTATTTTGTCCATCGGTTGCTCTTCTGACATCACACATTAGGTGGCATCTATTATAGTCCAAAAATGAAACATCTATGCATCCAAGACATTGGCCCATCCATTTGCATACTTTGCCAAACATACTGTTGAGGTTTCCTTCTAAAATAACATTTTTTGGATAATGTACACGCCCTTCTACACTAGTAGCCCACGTACACATGTGAGTTGCATGCTAGTTACCCCGCGTACAAACACTTGTTGCATGCTAGTTAGCCCACATTTACCTCCAAAAGTTGCAAAAAAATAAAGTTGCACGTATTTCAGCAAAGTTTATGGGCTATGGAGGGTTTCATAACCATTTTACCCCTTGTATCCCATCCCCTAACCGAATAACCATCTTGTTCTCATATAAAAAGAGGTCTTGGAGAGTCATTTAGACATATGAACAAGAGAATAAGAAAACTCTGCCAAAATCTTTTCCCTCTCATTGCCCAAGTTTTGCATCTTGCTCTGAGTTTTAGCCACAACTTTTCCCTCTAGCCATTCTCCCTATGCAATCGTTCCTCCTTCCCTTGATAGTATGTTGGTTGTGAGAATTCTATGTGGGATTGATGCACTTGGAGCCACAATAGAGGAGCCTAGACTTGGTTCATAGAGCGATGTTCGCAAGCAGGTGTTGTAACCTTTCGTCTTGAATTTGAATAAAATAGATTATATTTGTCCCAAAACCCTATGTGTACATCTTCTTGTTAATTTGAGAATTTATATCTATATTTAGGCTTTTAAGTGATTACTAGAGATTGTATATGTTGTTGCATTGTATTCTTAACCCATTGCAGGTCATCTTTATGAGGAGATCTATGATATAGGAGGCAACAACATGTGGAATATGTCTACATCAACCGTAAGGATTGAAGGTGCACTCATTAACCTTCTCTTCTCTCTTTCTCTTATCACTTAGTCTAGATTGTTTTGGGGTAGATTACAGATAAGTCAATCTTTTAAGAGAGTTATCACTCTATCTATTCCTTAGACCCAGATTAGGGGAAATTTCCCCATAACAATAAGAAGTATGACTATTTGAGAATTATCTATGAGAAAATGAAAAAAAAATTACCTGAATCCGAAGGTGATAAATAATATCAAAATGCATTGTTAGATCAACTTGGTTGTATCACTAACAAGGACACTAATCCATAAGCATAAGATATACGATTTTAAACATTTACTTTTTACCATTTTAAATGGTATCTTAATTCAATATCACATCCACACACATATATAGATGCCAAAATAATCTAGTTTCAATGATTTAATTTACAACATAATTTATTCACAATATATATAGATTGCCAAGATGATGTTTGATTCCATGTAAGGTCACAAAATATTCCATGTATATACATGTTCTTATCACTTTTAAGTATGGAATTTTTCATCACTTTTAACCATACTTAAGATATTTCCCATCATTAAAGTCAATTTATTTCCTATTAGACAAATATATATGGAACCTACGGGAAGATGTATTTGAATTTGAAGAGTAAAGATGTATATTCACTGCCATAGATAATTGATATATAATATACCATTAGTATAAGGAAAAGTGATTATTCCCGTTAACTTTAATGGTTGGATGCATGATTTCAAAAATCTCTTTCAACTATATGTTTTTAATGACGAAATAGTGATATCTATATCATATTAATATACACTATTTTATATTTTTGTTAAATATCAATTATGTTTTAAAATTAATTATAAGTAATCCATAAAATATGAAAAATTATCCAATAATGAAATATGACTTAAAATGAAAATCCTATAGTAAGAAAGTCATCATTCTTACCTTTAAAATACATTGAAACCCATTTAAATAATTACACGATTGAATAAAGTAATTCACACATTCTTACCTTTAAAATAGAGTGAAACCGATTTGAAATAATTAAAGGATCGACTAAAGTAATTCATAAACTCTGGGAAGACACTATAAGTTAAAAATCCATAAAGCAAGAAGGGAAGGAAAGGATACTCCGAGCAGGGAAGTAGACTTAAGGAAGCTTTTCCAGGTAAAGCAGGGTAATTTATTTACCGGGTTTTGAGCCGCGTGAAGGTGTAGTGATAAGAAGAGCGAAAGCGACAGGTGATTTGATAATAAGAGATCAGTGCTTTAGTTTAGCTCCAGTTGTTAGGTTAGTGTAGATTTTTTAGGTGTGATTTACTTGTTTTATGAAATGGATTTTTTTGTTGCAATCCAACAACATAAATCTGTATGAAATCACTATTTTTTGTTATTTAAAATCTATTTCTGAATGTATAAATGGATTCAACATGCTGAAAAATCCCTGAAACACTCGAATTATACAAAAATAATCACTTAAATCTGTGGATCTAACAATTTTTCGCAAGATTTAGGGCAAATGTCCCCAAAAAATATCACAAAAAAAAATTCATTTCATAAAGCATTTAAACTACGACAATTCGTTGTAAAAACTTGAACGTAAAATAAAAAAAAAATGATTCATAATAAAATGAGTTTTGCCCAATGATTTTTTATTGAATGAAATTATAAAATATTATGATTTTAAGGTATTTATTAGATCTGATAAGACAAAACCACCATTTTACCACGAAACAAAGTGTGGTATTTCTTAGATCACAGTGTGATAAGACAAAACCACCATTTTACCCCAAACAAACAAAGTGTGGTATTTCTTAGATCACATTGTGATAAGACAAAACCACCATTTCTTAAAGCTTAAGAACGAAATATGTTATTGTTAAACGAAGAAATGGATTATATTATTTAACGGGAAAATGAAGCACAAAATGCCATAAGTGAGGTTAAAGTTTATTTATGGTGGAAATTCGTTTATCATCAAAGAAATTCAAAGTTTATCATCAAAGAAATTCAAGATAACTAGATGTATCGTAGATATTGTACAAAGTTACACCAACAAATATCCATCAAAGTTGTTGAAATAAATGAATGTATATTTGATTTTTAAAGGTTTCATTATTAATATGACGAGTGAATGTACGTTGTGATTATTATGTTTTACATTTTCATTGTTTCTTAAAATTTTATTTTATTGATTATGTTATATATATAAATTTGGAATAAAATAATATGAGATATCAAAATTGATAAATGAAAGTAAATTTGGTATTTAAATTTATATTGATGTAATAATAATAATTAAATTTTAATTTGTAGTATGATGATCATGATGGTTAATGTTTAATGAAACCAAAATTGTTTTATCTAACTTTAAAAAAGCAAGTGATTACTTGGATCCCTTTAAAATGTTATTTTAATGTTTGAAAAGCATTAAGAGAAGCATTTCAAGATCACTAAAGTTTTGATGACTTAGAAGGTTAGGAAGGTCAATATTGTGACACATATTTTGAAATCGGAATCTAATTTGGGTATACACAGGGCACTCTAGGAGAAAGTGTTTTTCATCTTCAATCTTCCTAGTGTCACAAAGGTAACATATTCTTTCTTGCCTTGGTGTTTTTGGGATTTCCCAATGCCCAGTTTCACTATGCATCTCATGGGAATTAGTTCTTATTTTAGCAATATTGATTCTTTTCTTTACGCTAGTCAAAACAAAGAGATAATTTTGATCTTCAAGGTTAGGATTAACCACCTTCTTATAATATCTTAATTTTCTTTTATCCTCTAATTCTTTATCACACCATAAATTCTCCTTAAATTTAGCTTGTACAATATTTTTAATATCATCGATATTCTATAAAACAACTTTTCTTATTCCCCAATTCTTTAGCCAATACTTGGCATCATTTTGTCATCCCTGCTTGAGCCATTGGTGATTTTGGCAAGAGTATGAAGAAATTTTTGGTAGCCTATTGTCATCCATGGTGTTTATCTTGTTCTTGTACTTTAAGTACCTAATCCTAGTTGTGCTCCCATTGCGAGAAATGATCACTTCTATGAGGAGGATAAGATCGGGTGTATTTCCCTTAATTTTGAGATTATAAGTTATAATTTTCTTTTGCATTTTCTCTTTTTCCATGGTTCTCGAGAGATATTGCATCCCCAAAATTCACATCCATATAAGATAACATGAGTGACAAGAGTCTCAAAGATGAATTTTTTCTTATCCCATAGTCAAAGGTCTGTTATTTTACAATTATTTTCAAGCCTATAATAAGCTCTTCACCCCATTTATCATTTTCTCAATGCTATAGTTCCAATTAACCTTGTGATAAATATCAATTCCAAGATACTTGTACAAAAGAACTTCCTCCAAGATATTATTATTATATATACAAAATTATTATAGATGATCTTGTTGGGTTTAATAATCATAAATATTTTTTTATCAAATTTAATACATTATTTATTATTTAGTTAAATAATATTAATTTTGAACAAAACAATTTTAAGAAATTAAAACAAATTCTAATTTGTGTAATTGATTGTTTATTAAAATAATAAAATAATATTTCTTTTAATTATAAGAATTAAATTAAAAAATCAACCATTTAAAAATTTAATTAATTGATTGCCTATGATAATCACGATAATCGTTAATACGAACTGAAAAAATTAATTTATTTTAAAATTATATTTATATATTAAAGAAATATAAAAACATTTTACACTCATTAAATTTTTTAATATAATTTAAATATTTAATATTTAATAACACTATATAAATGAGATATTTAATATTTAATAACACTATATAAATGCATGGTGGCACAATGTATCATAGAGGAAGAAGGAATTTTCAAGGAAACCATCATTAAAAAGTATGATCCTAAAGGGGAAAGGCACATTGTGCTAGTTATGCAAAATTATTAAATTGGTAACGTTGGTAAAACTCCATTTCCATATGAGATAATTCATATAACACATGTGGAGGCCACATGTGATGGTGGAATATTTTGTTTTACATGTTATGATGAACAACTCACTAAAGAATGTTATGTGGAGGCCACATGTGATTATGGATGAAGAACACATTAAAGGGGTAGAGAAGATAAAGAGATGGAAATTCAAATCAATAAAAAAAAAGAGACAAAGACACATTAAGGGACAGAGAAGATTAAAAAGAAAGAGAGGATAAGATATTTTTAAATAAAAAAATATATATTAAAAATAATAAAAAAATTAAAATATAAAAAATAAAATATCTTAAAAAGAAAGAGAGGATAAGATATTCAGAGAAGATTAAAAAGAAAGAGAGGATAAGATATTTTTAAATAAGAGAGTATTAAGATATTTTTAAATAAAAAAATATATATTAAAAATAATAAAAAAATTAAAATATAAAAAATAAAATATTTTTAAATTAATAAAAAAAG
>ML777116.1:707656-725646 GCA_009831015.1 Picea engelmannii
TGGGTCCATTACCCAAACCTTTGTGCTACGAGGCTTTCTTCAAGGGTTGACATCAATGACAACCAACCTTAATCAACAATTATAGGGATCTACGACCATAAACAACTCAAGAAACCACTAAATATTTCATATCGATGGTTCATTATCCTTGCCGTATAGATATAGGTGAATTGGGATTTTTTGAGAACTAGGGATGGGTCTTGTCATCGTGAACATGGTTAGAAAAGGAAATCAGAATTGTAGGTGCATAAGGAAGATTATAGGGCTCTAAGGCCATGAAAAATGCCTCAAACCAACATATACAAACTTCTAAGGATATATTTTTCCTATGAGTGGAGATATGGGAACCATCACAAGGTTTTAAGCACCAAGGATGGGCCTTGAGGCCCTTGACATGGCCATGGGGAGAAACATGACTATAGACTCTAATGAAATCCTAAAGGGTTCAATAGACATGCATGAAGCCTCAAACAACCACAAAGGACATATTTAAGGGGTATTTGTCCTTTTATTGGTGATATGTGAAATATTGTGAGGCTTTGAGAACCATCTTTGGTTCTTGGGGCCTTAACCACAGAAAACGGAGGAAACCTAGTAATTAGACCCTAAGGGAAGATAAAAGGGATTGAGTCCCATGGATGAGGCATATAAACACCACATATAAACTCTAGAAGGGACAATTATCCTTATACTATGATACACGTGTGTTGTAATCTAGAGGAAAGTATGAAGATGTTCCCAATAGCTCATCACATAGATAAACATACACAACACACTATTATACAAGCATACACATAGACATAGAAGGAAGAACACACAAATTAGTAGGATAACAAACAATATGCACTTTGTTATGTAAAAAATATCCTTCCTTTCTTTGTTACATAGCCACATATATACTTATGTGTTCAATTATAAGGAAGTTACAACTTCCTAACTACCTCGATTGGTCGACCCAACTAAATAGTTGACTGACTCACATAATCGACTTAGACAATCAACTAACTTACATATATGACTTGGTCAATTTTTGGGTCTAGTTGGAAGATTCAATTATCCCCAAAAACATCTCCCCCCCACCTCAATTCCTTGCTCTCCCCAAGCAAAGAGGATATTGTGACTATTAAATTGACATAATTTTCAAAGAAAGAGACAACCATTTTTTTTTTAATGAGACAAAGAATTAGTCAGAACAATGACTTTGTTGGATCTTATTTAGTTTCCGTTGTTGATTCTTATGGAGTATTTTAGGCCATTCTTGAGACAATTGTAGAGAAGTAGGAAATCATTTTATGAAATTATGAAGAAGTAAAGACTTGGAAGGTCAAGCTCATTCAATATGGGTTCCTCAAGGTGACTCAGTTGGTCATAAATGTGTACTCCTGGATTGGGAAACTTTGGCTATGAACTTGGTTTTATCACCACTCTTTCCATATGTATTTGTCTATTGTGGTTATATTCTAGCTATAATAATGACACAATCATTCCTCTCGACGCAATTCCCTTGTTGAAAACTATGGAAAACAACTATGACTCTCATCTCTTGAATCTATGCTAGAGTTGATCAATGGCTATTTGGTGCAGAAGTGCCTTAGGTTGAACTTTGCAATATCATGTCATGTTGTGGTGTATCACTAGTAATGGAGAGAGGACCTTCTCTCTTTTGTGAAAAAAAGTGAATTTATTCATACCATTATGAGAAACTAGTCCTCCCTAGAGGAGATATCCATGCAAAGGGATCAAATATCATGATACTTAAATATGAACAATTCACATGCAAGCCCTCTTTAATTCTAGTTGATTTTTTGAATCCTCCCTTGGGTTCCTTTATAGTATCTTTGGCATTTATATAGGATAAATTCTAGTGAAGGAAATGATGTCATCGATCATAATGGTGTACTACATGATATGACTATCATCCATGTGATCAATATATCTTGTGACGGTGTCGGCTGACTCGAGCTAGCCTTGAAAATTTTGGTCAGATGTTTCAACTGACATTAAAATATAGTCGATGGGGTCAATTGGTCCTTCAAAATCCATCCCACTCCCCAATGATATTACAGGTACATATATAGAGAGAGAATAAATTTTAGTGCAACAAAATTAATACACACTTCAAAAAGAAAAATGAATGGTGACAAAATTGATTTTTTCTCCCATTTTTTTAGACTTTAGTAGCTCGATCATGTGCTATTGATTTTGTAGGGTGTGATTGCTCTTCCATCTATTCTATATGGTTGATTGGTTCTTCTGATATTGTTTCAAGAAATTGGTATAGGTGCACTTCTAGGTATAGTTTTGTGACACCTTTGTCTAGTTGCGATGCATTTCTTCCCTCGACTTCAACTTCTAGAGTTGTTGAGTGGTGGATCATAGTCAAAAGGTTTCATTTGAACATGGTCGAACTGAAAAACAAAAATCTATGTCTATAAGGGGAGGTCGCAATCGAACTATGTTATTGTGCTAGCTATTGTCATATATTTTTGAAGGCGGTATGATATACGTGTGAGGCCAACCAATGCAGATTCTAGAAAAAACTGTGCCATTCATCAATTGATTATTTTATATCAACTCCAAGAATTTTCATCTATGCCAAGTAACCCAAATTATATATAATGGATGAATTCTTCACCGTGGTCAACTCGAGGTCATAGTTTTCTTTGGCCTATTGTATCGTTTTAATTACCTAGTCAAGATGATCCACATCATTTTCTATTTGAATCTGTGCTTTATTCCCTTATCTAAATTGTTTTCGCAAGAGTTGGTTCTAGGCTGTAATAGAGCCAAGCCTTAGCACATTTTAAATGAAATAAATTTTGTTGATTGATCAGTCATAGGAGGCTTCTAGAACTAGGTCTAAAACAAGCCTTTCACTCATTTATAGATCATAAAAGAAGAGGCATGAACTCATCTGCTAACTTCATTTCAAAATCATGAGGATGGATAGAAGATAGGGGATGAACAAAACTGAAAGAAAAAACCAGGTATCTAATTCTGATAAATCTGGTCTTCCTTTCAATAGAAGAAATAACACCAAACTTCCAATATCTGAACACAGGTCTTGTCTCACTCATAGCAAGACAGAGGAAAAGCTATGAACAAATAAAACTTATAAATAAGGAAAAATAATTAAGATGCAGGTCTTATTCTACTCAAAACAAAACAGATGAAAAACTGCACTTTTAGGAATGCTTTAAATTAGCTATAGCAGAAGCATCTTTGAATTGTAACCATTACAAGTTGAATTAATGAATGGAAGGAAGAAAGAGAAGTAATGAAAATTTCAGAAATAATAACACAAGAAGAAGACAGAATTAGACAGTGACAAAGTGTAGAATCTCTTGGCATTATGTTCTATATTTTTTGAAAAGGAATGCATTACAAACCCAACCTCCAAAAGGCCCTCGGGTTGTTCCTCCCCTTTTTCCTCTTCAAGAAGATGCAATAATATAAGCCTTCTACCCTCTTTCGAATAACTGAAAAACAATTTGAATTACACAAGAAATCCCTGTAGAAATGAACAGGTATCTCATGTAGGTATTGAGGTTGAAATCCTCACTAGGAGGTCGAATGTCCTCCCAAAATATAACAACAATTACCATCGATTTTAGAAACTTTTTGCCATAGAAAATGGGCCAAACTGCTGAAAACTGGGGCTGCGGTTATGGTTATGTATCTCTTGAATCGTGACAGTTGTGTATAAACTGCAAGATTATTTTTTTCATATGTTTATTATGAGAAAAAAACTCTCTCAGTTCCCTGAGATCCATTTCCATTTTCCCCAGATCTGCATTTTACAAACATGTGTCAAAAAAGGAAAATATGAGATCTGAAAATTAGGGCTCGGAGATGGATTTGATTATCCCAATCTGTGACACCTGTAGGAAACCTGAGACAGGCTATTGATATATGATGTGTTATGCACAAAATACTCTGACCGTTTCTCCAAATGATACTCCAGTTGCTCAGAATCGTCATTTGAAAATGATGACTCAACATAGTAAAAAACGTCACATTTCTGAAAACAAACCTCATATTTCGGGGGACTTTTGACTGCCTTCCCAAGATCCAAATGAAATTATGAAGACACCACTAGAAATATTAGGATCTGTATATGTCTATCGACTACTCAAACGTGGAAAAAAGCCTCTCCACGACTGGGAAAATTGAGTTTTTCTAAGGCTATTTTGTAACTGGAAAAAACCTGCGATTTCGATGGCTAACAGGCCGAAAACAGGGGTATCTTAGCCACCAAAAGTCCTGGATTTCAGCAGCTAATAGTGCGATTTCAAAGCTCCGTAAGCCACCGAAAGTCCTAAAACCCCGATTTCAGCTTTCAGGTTTTGGGGAAATGGAGCAATGGTCAAAATCTCTATGTCGGCCAAACCCCCGATTGTCGAAAACCCGAAATGGTGACGTGACATTTATGTAAAACCTTATTATAGTGATTTTATTGTCGTTTATTGTATTATTTCCATGCCTCCTCGTGACTTGATTTCTAGGTGAAAATAGATCTACACTTTCGGTAGCTAAGGGCATATGAAGCCTGAGATTTATGCTACCGAAAGTCTGCACTTTCGGTAACTAAACACTATAATTTTTTTCCTCCTAAGCTACCAAAAGAAAAAATTTCAATATTTCTTCCAACATAGGCTCCATCTAGGGATGGTTCTTTCCTTCAAAGCACCAAGAACAATATACAAAGTCCCTTCATCCATTGGGCGACCTGAAATCATCCTTATCAAACATTGAACCCTTTCACTTTGCTTGCACCCTTCCAAAGAAAAAAATCGATTATGCATTCATTGGGCTATGGAGTCATAATGTATTAAATAAAAACCATACAGGATGCCAAACTGAACTGGAAATGTACTCAAAATCACTATTGTACTCTAATGCTCAAAGTCAAGATTATTTATATACACCACCTACTCTAACTACTGAATAATTCCCACTAAATCAAATGATACAAAAATGCCAGTGAAGCCAATCCAAAAACTATCTACTTATTTGAAATCTTCTCACGCTTTCTTTGAGAAGGCTGAAAAACGAAACTGACAACTTCCATCTGAAATTCTATTGATCATGAATTTTCAAACTTTTCCTCGATTCCTGTGACAAAATATCCATGACATAGCGTGTTCCTCCATTAAATAAATCTAAAAGGTCAGCAAAAGGATCTTGGAAAAATATATGGTCCTGAGGTTTTAAAACATCCAGGACTAATCTATGTTCTAATTTATAATGCTCAGGATCATTCTAAAGAACAATATCTAATCACCCTTCAATATCATCTGCAATGGCATCTCCAAAATCATGGCACAATCTTGTCTGAAGACTATCATCCCTCCATGAAAAATCTACAGCAAGTTGTTCTATAGAAACAATGTAATAATCATCACTATACTCTTCATATTTAGGTTCAGCAGATAACTCAAGAGGGTCATCAGTCAAACAAATTCTCGGGACATCAACCGTGAGCAACTCTGATCCTTTCTCCGGCATGCTTTCTATCTCATATTTATACTCCAAATCATAGTCTAAAACATCCTTGAACAACGAACTTCCTTCAAGACTATTAAATGTGGCAACCCTATCCTCTTCATGAAACAAAACAGGGCTTACCAGCTGATTTCTTGTCTAGAAATCATCATCATAAATAGGTTCATTAACTTCCTATAAGGTTTCATCAAACACATGACTGTCGTTATTTAAAATCAAATTTACATTTTCAGAAATGGAAGAAGTCTGACTCTCATCTCCAGGACTGTGTATACACTGCAAATCTATGTAAGCAGGGGCTACAACATGACTATGCAAGAGCAGATCTATTTCTTCTTCAGTCAAAGGAGAAGGTGGTCTCTGTATTTTCTAGATAAAACAACAATTATTTGCTTTCTGTTCTGCGGGTTAATCGTGATGTTGAATATCTTCTTCTTGAATATGATCACAAGAGCTATCATATCCTGCTTCTTTATCAGCCAACTCTTCTTCATACTGGTCATCTTCATCAACTTGAGAAATTTATGATATTCCTTCCTCCTCTTCAAGAGGATTTGTTTGATCTTTTTGTCTTATGAATTCTATATTACAGAAATCTTCAAAAATGATTTCAGCTGAATATATCCTCTTACAATGTTGATAAAAAAGTGTGTGAAAATATTTCAATGAAGGAATACTGGAATGGGGTAAAGATTTATACCAGAGTCTAGCATCTATTTCCAACGAAAACATAAACAAATTCATGATGTACATTTAATTCATCCATGAGCTTGTGGAATTCAAGCAACTTTTGTGCAGGATTATCGTCCACATATCCTCCAAATTTAAGAAGGGCATCTTCCCAAATTTTAATGTCTGGAACAATGTTTGGAAAACCATAAACATTTGTAAAGTCCAGAAGAGAAAACATTGCAACAATCCGAGCAGTGAACGAATTTGACATTTTGAGACCAGTGGAGTCGCCAGTGAATCATGTAGAGTCGTCGAACCAAGGAGTTTCCAGGTGAATGATCACAACCAATTGAATGCCTATCCCTTGTTCACCATCAAGGAATAGCTCTAAACTTTTTTCGTATCCCAGGGAAGATAGTTTCATTCCTCTGTCCCCAACAATGGCGTCAGAAAATGTTGTCGCAAGAGTTGGTTCTAGGCTATAATAGAGCCAAGCCTTAGCACATTTTAAATGAAATAATTTTTTTGATTGATCAGTCATAGGAGGCTTCTAGAACTAGGTTTGAAACATGCCTTTCACTCATTTATAGATCAGAAACGAAGAGGCATGACCTCATCTGCTAAATTCATTTCAAAATCATGAGGATGGATAGAAGATAAGGGATGAACAAAACTGAAAGAAAATCCAGGTATCTAATTCTGATAAATCTGGTCTTCCTTTCAATAGAAGAAATAACACCAAACTTCAAATATCTGAACACGGGTATTGTCTCACTCATAGAAAGACAGAGGAAAAGATATGAACAAATAAAACTTGTAAATAAGGCAAAACAATTAAGATGCAACTCTTTTTCTACTCACAACAAAATAGAGGAAAAAATGCACTTTTAGGAATGCTTTAAATTATCTAGAGAAGAAGTATAATTGAATTGTAACCATTACAAGTTGAATTAATGAATGGAAGGAAGAAAGAGAAGTAATGAAAACTTCAGAAATAATAACACAGGAAGAAGATAGAATTAGACAGTGAAAAAGTGTAGAATCTCTTGGCATTTTGTTCTATATTTTCTGAAAAGGAATGAATTACAAACCCAACCTCCAAAAGGCCCTTGGGTTGTTCCCCCCCTTTTTCCTCTTCAAGAAGATACAATAATATCAGCCTTCTACCCTCTTTCGAATAATTGAAAAATGATTAGAATTACAAAATAAATCCATCTAGAAATGAATAGGTATATCATGTAGGTATTGAGGTCGAAATCCTCCCTAGGAGGTCAAATTTCCTCCCAAAAGATAACAACAATTACCATTAATTTTAGAAACTTTCTGCCATAGAAAATGGGCCAAACTGCTGAAAACTGGGGTTGCGGTTATGGTTCTGTATCTCTCGAATCATGATAGTTGTGTATAAACTAAAAGAGTATTTTGTGCATCTGTTTATTCTAAGAAAAAACCTCTCTTAGTTCCCTAAGATCCATTTCCATTTGCCCCATATATGCATTTTACAAACATGTGTCAAAATAGGAAAATATGAGATCCGGAAATTATGGCTTGGAGATGGATTTGATTCTCCCAATTTGTGACACCTGTAGGAAAACTGAGAGGGGATATTGATATTTGATGTGTTATGCACAAAATCCTCTTACCGTTTCTCAAAATGATACTCCAATCACTCACAATCATCATTTGAAAATGATGACTCAGCATAGTAAAAAAAGTCACATTTCTGGAAACGAACCTCATATTTCAAGGGACTTTTGACTTCCTTCCCAAGCTCCAAATAAAATTATGAAGACACCAATGGAAATATTAGGATCTTTAGATGTTGATCGACTATTCGAACATGGAAAACGACCTCTCCAAGGCTAAGAAAATTGAGTTTTTTCTAAGGCAGTTTTGTAACTGGAAAAAACCTGCGATTTTGGTGGCTAACAGGCCGAAAATAGGGGTATCTTAGCCACCGAGAGTCCTAGATTTTGGCAGCTAATAGTGTGATTTCAGAGCACTATAAGCCACCAAAAGTCCTGAAACCCCGACTCCGGGTTTCGGGGAAATGGAGCAATGGTCAAAATCTCTATGTCGGCCAAACCCCCGACTGCCGAAAACCCAAAATGGTGATGTGGGATTTATGTAAAAACTTATTATAGAGATTTTATTGTCATTTATTGCATTCTTTTTGTGCCTCCTCGTGACTTGATTTCTAGGTGAAAACATGTGTACACTTTCGGCAGCTAAAGGCATATGAAACTTGAGATTTAAGCTACCAAAAGTCTGCACTTTCAGTAGCTATACACTATAATGTTTTTCCTCCTAAGCTATCGAAAGACAAAATTTCCATATTTGTTCCAACATAAACCATTCTTCTCCCTGTTGTGTAAGATACACTACTTGATCCTTTTCTTTGTCAATTTGGATCACAAGTTCTATCCTCAGATTTGAATCGAGTGTCATATTATTCTTCTTTATTAATTCATCAAACACATTTTTCTTTCCCTTAAGTTTATTGAATGTGGATGCAAAGTAAGTCAGTAAGTTAATTACTACATTTTTCAATGTAGTTTCTTGATCAATCACTGCATCCAAACTCTTCCTTATTTCCTTGAACTTGTCATATTCATCCTAGAGGATGATTTCAATCTAGTCGATTATCAATTGTTGCTTTGCTACGGTCATTTAGTTATGTTCCATTTTCATTCTTTTATTCACCTCCTTTATTCAACTTCTTTCCTATTGTACTTGGAGTTTCATATCAAATGTTTTCTCAACCAATATCTTGAATGCCTCGAGATGGTCAGTTTCCATGGTCAGTTTCTCTAGGTTGACATTTTATTTGACTAGGTTGATGAAATTTTGTAATGTTTCTTGTTCTTTATCTTTTCTTTCCATCAACCTATCTCCATAGTTCATTGCTTGTTTTCATATGGTGACTAACTCCTTTGTGACTTCATTGTACAAATCAAAAATTTGAGAGTCAGATGCCACAAATGGGTTGAATATCATTTATGTTGTGGGTTCAAATGATTTGATAGGCCTAAAAGCTATGAATGTTGTGACAATCGATGTGGTTTCCTTTTGGTGGATTGTATTCTTCTTCTTTTTCTTCTTCTCTTTTGATTTTCATATTTTTATCGTGCATCATTGGTTTTCTCTAAATCCTTTTCAGCATTTTTATCACAATCCTTCTCCTTGTCTTTATCGGGGCTCTTTTCTACATCTTTCTCAGTGTCCTTTTAATATCTCTTGTAATACCCCGGATTTGAATCCCCATATGAAATAATTTATTTTGTTTATTTGATGAAAGGTCGGAGTGCCAAAATAATTAAAGAGGCCAATGTGCCTAGGAAATGTAATTCTATGATCATTATTAATAATAAAATATATCATTGGTTGCAAGATCGACAAGAGTTATATGGGGCTATGATTCCACAAGAGAGAGGGCTTAAGGGGATAAGTCATTTTATCATATTTGTCAAACATTTGGTTTAGATTGATGGAAAATCGGTTTGGATAGTTGGTTTTCATTGATGCCAACCCTTGGAGAGTGATATTGTATATTGATGTCAACCCTTGAGTATGTCCAATAACACATTTTGGTAGTTCTAGATGTATGAGTAAGGGACCCAAGTTTGTTTGAGGTAGAAATGCATGAATATCAGTGCATATGGAGGTAACACTATCCTATATGAATAGTACATGTCGTTTCATTTCCAATGATATGTGGTACGTCACATCATTCCTCATGGTTAGTGAGATATAACCTTGAGATGTTGGATAACCCTTTAGAGTATTCTAGAAGCATCTAAGAAGGTCAACAAGAAGTCAATTATCCTTGAAAGTCATCAAGAATATTCTTATTCAAAGTGGTTGAAAGGAAAAATTAATTAAATAATGTTGTGTTGGTAACGTTGCCCAACCTATTGGTGGATGGCAACATTACAAATTGGTATCAGAGCTTTAAAGGCTAAGTTAAGGTTGTGTTGGTAACGTTGCTCGGCCTGTTGGTGGTTGGGGACGTTACAAATTGGTATCAGAGATTTAAAGGCTAAGTTAAGGTTGTGTTGGTAACATTGCCCAACCTGTTGGTGGTTGGGGACATTATAAATTTATAACAAGAAATTAATTATGGGTAAAGTAGTTGTAACAAAATGTTTGCTAGTCAAAGTGCTTGCAACAATAAATTAATTATGGGTAAAGTAGTTGTAACAAGAAGGTTGAATAGTCAAAGTGGTTGAAGAAGAAATTAATTAATTATGGATAAATCAGTTGCAACAAATTATTTATGATTTAATTAATTAAGTAAAATTTAGTTGCAACAAGAAAGTCGGTTAGCCCTAGATTGAGGAGAAGGGGTAAAATAGTTACAAGTTGTCCCTAAATGAAGTTACTTGGGAAGTATAAATAAGATGTCAAGAGACTCCCATTAGCACCTATTGAGCATATTAAATATCTATAAGTGACTGAAAGAACCAAGGAGATCCGATTCGTATTTCAGAGGGAAGGTGAAGTAAAGAAGGCCAAAAATCCAAGGGAGGATGAAGTCTTTTATTGATGTGTTCTAAGGTATGTTATTTACAGGCCATCTCACCATTTTCGCAATAACGTTTTTTTATAGAATTATCCCTATAGTTAAACTTGGAGGATAGTGAGACAACATATCAAGGTATCTATGGTAGAAATTCCATCTTATGGGTTGTTGTATTTTGGGAGATACACATTGTGGAAGGTAGGGTTTTTGGCTAGTCCTGAAACTAGTTTTAGAAAGGTGTTTCGGGTAAAACAGTCATAAATTATTCATATAAAATCAAAATTATGTGAGACCAATTTTAATGGAAATAGAATAGGTTGTATTTTTTTTTATGCAAGTTTTAGAATAATATATCAAATATTGAGCACGTGGCATGTCATACAAGTTCTCTCTCTAGAATAATCCAGAATTCAGCAAGGTCTTCCATTTTTTCTATAACTCCTTTTATAGGAGTTTCCAAGTAGTGAAACTTGAAGGAATTAAAGAGAAGACACTAAAGAATATTTTGTATCATTTTCACACCTTTATTCATTTCGGGTACAGAGTTATGCATGTGGCAATTTAGGGTTGTTGACTAATACAAAAACTGGTCATGTGAGACTTAGGTAACGTTTGATAAAAATGTTATTCTCTTGTTGTTAAATTTGAGGAAGGTATGCAGGTTTGTGATCACATACACCATGTCTGTTATAGAGTTATGGGTATGTTTTTATGGTTACATTTGGTCATGACATGGTACATGCTTGAGGCTACATAAAATTGAGGTTTTGACACATGGTTTGATGCAAGGGTTTATGGTATGTTGGGTACATGGTTGAGGCATGTAGTTGATGAGTTGGCACATACATGAGGTGTATATTTGATGATGTTGGGACATCTTGACAAGTCATAGCTGATGTGTTGTTGATACATGATTGGTACATGCTTGGTGCATTGTTAGACGTACTTGCTAGTAGTATTGTTATCACATAGTTTATGGTTGATGTGGCATACATATCTTGGTATATTATTAGAAGMACATCTTGATATTGGTGATGGTTATGAGGTTTTGTGATGTGCATGGTTGATGCACCTATGATAGTACATGTTGTGCTAGTTATTGATGTACATGATTGGTTGATGAGATTATTGTGACAGGTTAGTGGCACAAGTTGTTGGTACATGTTGTTGGTAGAGGTTGTTTGGTACATGTTGTTGCAGGGTTTTGGTACAGGTTGGCAATGAGAGTGGTTGATTCAGTGATAATGACATGTTGTCTATATTAGACATTTATATTTAAGGGTGGTAGGATGGGGCAAGGATAGGTGGTTGGAGTCACCTTCTAGTTGGAGCCAGAGAACTAGGGAGTTGGAGATTCCTTCCAGTTGGAGCTTGAGAATTAGGGAGTTGAAGCCTCCTTCTAGTTTGAGCCAGATAATTGGGTGGTTGTAGCCACCCTCTGGATGGATCCGGAGAATACAAGGGGTTGGAGTCTCCTTCTTGTTGGAGCTAGATAATTGGAAGTTGGTTCTTTCTTAAATGGAATTCTTAAAAAAATATAAGAAAATCATTCTTTGGTTTTCTCCTGCATTGGGTTTCCATGTAAAATATTGGTGTACCATGCATTGAGTGGATCTATCTATTATTGTTTATTATGCATTGATGGATGTTAATGTTATATGATGCAATAACATATTAATGATGAAATGATGAACATTGATGAACACGTTAAAGGAATATAAAATATGGTTAAAAGTGTATAAATTGTTCATTATTGATTCACCCCCCCCCCATATTAGTAATCCAACAATTGGAATCATAGCAGGTTCCTTCAGGAAATAGTTTAACCACTAGAAAGATATCATGGAATACAATGAGAATGGACTACCAACATTTGATGGTTAAAGTGGTATAGAGTATGAGATATGGGACATAAGGACATAAGTATTTTTACAGGCAGAGGGGTATGATATTTGGAAATCAATTGTTAGAGGATATGATAGTTCAAAAAGGGAAAAGGTTGCAGCTAAGAAGGAACTGAAACAACATAAAAAAATTGCAATGGATTTCATTTTGGAAGGACTATATGATTCAGTAAAGGACAAAGTGGGTAAATGTTCATCAACTAAAGATCTTCGAGATAAGTTACATAATATATATTCTTCACGCATAACAGAGTTAGAAAATGTCAAAGAGGATGCAGAGATAGAACAAGAGGAAATATGCTCATCATGTCAATAGATTAAGAAGAAGAAGAGTATAAAATCAACTTAAGAATGTTTTTCTTCTTTAATTGTGAAAAAGGAGGACACATTGAATTTAAATTCTCGTATTTGAAAATTGAAAGCGATAAGATAGAAAAGACCAATGAAATAGAATAAAATCTAGATACTAAAAAGGAAAATAATAATGAAGTAGAATACAGTCAATGAGAAAGAGAACTTGAAGAAGAAATCGTCACCTTGAAAATCCAACTCGAAGAAGCAAGAAGAAAAAAATAAGTAATGAAGATATAGATGAAGAAGAAAGAAGAGGACTATGAGAAGATTGAAGAAGAATTTCTTATGTTATGAGTAAAACTTGTCAAGCTCAACAAAAACATTGAAGAAACATCTAAATCGTCAGTAAATATAGTTGAAGGGAAATGTCATAGATCGTCTAAAGGGAAAAGTGAACAGAAGCCTAAGATTTATAAAGAAGGAAGAATGAAAGCCCTTAAAGAAGAATATTCCAAAAGGACAAAAGACTCAAGAAGAAGAGTACAAAAGAGATGGACATCAAAGAAGACCTTTTTCATTTAGAAAACCAAGAAGCTTCACTCATAATGAAGGAGTCAATAGAAGAGAAGGTCATGATCAACCAAAGCATGATTTCAAAAGGACTACAACATAGAGAAGATCATCCACTCTCAGATATGTAAATTTATTTTATGGTCACTATTTTTATTGTAATAACTTTGGACATAAGGTTGCAGATTGCAGGACTTATGGAAGAAATGTTCAAGCAAGAAATGCTTATTTGGCCCCACATAATATTGAAAGTTACAAATGCCACAAGTATGGTCATATATTTAGGAATTGTAGAAGCATGCCATTTCCATCCATGAATAAAGAAAAACATATTAGATATACTAAAATTTGGAAAATAAAAAAACAAGAAGAAGAGAAAGTGAATAAAGAGCATATTTCAGAAATTACAAGACTTGCCATAGTACGATAAAGACAAGGAAAACACACAAAATAAGAACAGTTTTCAAGAAACATATGGTCAGAATACACAAGAGAGAAAGATCATAATAAAGAGCATGTAAAGAAAGAACAAGTCCCAAATATCATAGGATTTGTAGTAACACAAGAAAGAAAACAAGAGCAAGTGAATAAAGAATGGGCCCAAGAAATTGTACTTTCAGGAATTATAGTGCAAAATAAATCCACAAGAAGAAAGAAAGAAGTCATATTTCAGGGAGATGATAACTCTACAGATGAATATGGAGACTACTTCGGTAAGGTATTATTTTGGACCATTCAGCTTAGAGACTCCCAGTATTATTAATATTGAATAAGGGGATTCTAGACAACATCTTTATATATCAGAGAGTTTCTTTTGAGTAGTTTGAAGTATGATGTTGCATATGTTTGATAGAGAAAGCTTCATAGTGGTTCAACAGAATAATTACAAAATGAGATATTGATCAATTGATAAAGAAGTGTTCCCACACAAATGTCAATTAGTAGTTACACATGCATAAGTTTATGGTTGTATTCAAGCATAGATATTGTTAGCACTGGTTGTTCCAGGCATGCATAGTTTGGTATAAAGATAGAGAAGATCAATGGACACATTTGATGATCATTTGCAGCTAAGAAGACTTCAGAATAGTACATGGACATATGAGTTAACATTGTGGAAAGTTGAGTAGCAGAGTCTTGGAAAGTATGAACAAAGATGGATTAGCAGGTTTGGACAAATATATGACAATGGATGAGAGCATGAGTTCAAGAAATATTGGATTCATAGATTGGTTCAAAGATTGGTTCAGATATAAATGAAGATTATAATAATGGATGATAATGATACAAGAATATTTGAATACTTATTCTTGAATTCTTTTTATATATGTCAGTTGATTACACAAGGAAGCAACAATGGATAATAAATCCAAAAGCAAGTACGTACATGAACACCTATACTAATCTACACAAAAACATGTATAGAAGTCACTGGAGAGAGAGAGAGAGATTGAGAAAGGAATTTTAGTATAATACAAACAAGGAGACACACCCATAGGGGAGCTATTCTTTTAACCAAAATTGGTTAGAGTAGGTACAGTGTCAGATCAACAAGGGGATTTTATCCTTTGTTAAAGGGAGAGAGAGTAATCAGAGGCATAAATACAAGGGGGAGTAGCCCCAAGGACAATTTAGATAGGGGGAGAAACCCAAAAGATAGTGCAGATAGGTAGATCGTCACCAAGGAGAGTTTAGTAATGGGGAGCATCCTGAAGGATAGATACCCTTTGTCATTGATGTCAAAGGGGGAGAGATATAAACATTGATGAGGAGTATGAGCATAAGTGTTGTCATGACTAAGTTTTTCCATAAGTGTTGGTGTTGTCATCAATTTCAATGGGGGAGATGGTCATAGAATTGGTTTAGATTGATGGACAATTGGTTTGGATAGTTGGTTGTCATTGATGTAAGACCTTGGAGAGTGATATTGTAGATTGATGTAAACCCTTACAGATTGTTGTCAACCCTTGAGTATGTCGAGTAACACATTCTAGTAGCTCCAAAGGTATGGGTAAGGGACCCAAATTTGTTTGAGGTATAAAGACATGAAGATCAATGAATATGAAGGTAATACTATTTTATATGGATAGTACATGTCATGTCATTTCCGATGATGTGGTACATCACGTGGTTGCTCACGGTTAGTGAGATATGACCTTGATAAGTTGGAGAACTCTTTAGAGTATTCTAGAAGCATCTAAGAAGGTCAACAAGAAGTCAATTATTCTAGAAGCTACTTGAACGTCATCAAAAATATTCCTAGTCAAAGTGGCTCCAAGGAGAAATTAATTAAATAATAAAGTGGTTATATCAAGAAATTAATTATGGGTAAAGTGGTTGTAACAAAAAGTTTGCTAGTCAAAGTGGTTGCAACAAGAAATTAATTATGGGTAAATTAGTTGTAACACGAAGGTTGAATAGTCAAAGTGGTTGAACAAGAAATTAATTAATTATGTATAAAGAAGTTGCAACAAAGTATTTATGATTAATTTAATTAAGGAAAAGTTAGTTGCAACAAGAAAGTGAGTTAGCCCTAGATTGAGGAGAAGGGGTAAAACAATTACAAGTTGTCCCTAAATGAAGTTACTTGAGAAGTATAAATAAGATATCAAGAGACTCCAATTAACACCTATTGAGAATATTGAATATCTATAAGTTAATGAGATAACCAAAAATATTTGAGGAAAATTTCAGAGGGAAGGTGAAGTAAATAAGGCCGAAAATCCAAGGGAGGATGAAGTGTTCTAAGGTATGTTATTTACAGGTCATATCACCATTTTCGCAATAATTTGTTTTCTAGAATGATTCAGATAGTGAAATTTAGAGGATAGTGAGACAACATATCAATGTACCTATGGTAGAAATTGAAGCTTCCGGGTCTTTTTATTTTGGGAGATACACGCTGTGGAAGATACAGTGTTTGGCTAGTCCTGAAACTAGTTTTAAATAGGTGTTCCGAGTAAAATGGTCATAACTTCTTCATAAAACATACAAATTATGTGAGACCAATTGTAATGGAAATAGTATAGGTCATAGTGTTTTGTGTGCAAGTTTCAGAATAAGATATCAAATATTGAGCACGTGGCATGCCGTACAAGTTTTCTCTCTAAAATAATCCTGAATTTAGGAAGGTTTTCCATTTTTGCTATAACTCCTTTTCTTGGAAGTTCCAAGAAGTGAAACTTGAAAGAATTGTAGAGAAGACACTGAAGAATATTTTCTATCATTTTTAGACCATTATTCATTTTAGGTACATATTTATGTGTGTCTCAAGTTAGGGTTGTTGACTAATCCAAAAACTAGTCATGTGAGACTTAGGTAAAGTTTGATGAAAATGTTATTCTCTTGTTGTTGAACCTGAGGAAGGTATGTAAGTCTGTGATCACATGCACCAGGTCTGTTACAGAGTTACATGTATGTTTTGATGGTTACATTTGGTCATGACATGGTACATGCTTGAGGCTACATAGCAGTGAGGTTTTGGCACATGGTTTGATGTAAGGGTTTATGGTATTTGGTTTATGGATAGTTTGATGTGTTGCTAGAGGCATTTTGTTGGATATCTTGGTGTATGTCTTTTTTATATGGTTGAGATACATGTTGGGTACGTGGTTGATGCATGTAGTTGATGATTTGGCACATAAATGAGGTGTAGAGTTGATGATGTTGGTACATCTTAATGAGTCATAATTGATGTGTTGTTGATACATGATTGATACATGCTTGGTCAATTGTTAGAGGCACTTGTCAGTAGTATTGTTGGCACATAGTTTATGGTTGATGTGACTTACATATCTTGGTATATTATTAGAAACACATGTTGATATTGGTGATGGTTATGAGGTTTTATGATGTGCATGGTTGATGCACTTGTGATAGTACATGTTTTTCTAGTCATTGATGTACATGATTGGTTGATGAGATTATTGTGATGGGTTAGTGGCACAAATTGTCGGTACATGTTTTTTGGTACAATTTGTTACACGTTGTTGGTACAAGCTGACAGTGAAAACAGTTGATTCAATGGCCATGATAGGTTGTCTATATTTGGGATTTATATTTCAGGGTGGTAGGATGGGGAAAGGTTAGGTGGTTGGAGCCAGAGAACCAAGGAGTTGGATATTCCTTTAGGTTGGAGCCTGAGAATTAGGGGGTTGGAGCCTCCTTCTAGTTGGATCCAAAGAATTGGGTGGTTGTATCCACCTTCTGGTTGGAGCCGAAGAACACAGGGGGTTGGAGCCATAGAATTGGAAGTTGGTGTTTCCTTGAATGTAATTCTTAAAGACATATAAGAAAAACATTTCAAGGTTTTCTCTCGCATTGGGTTTCCACGTAAAATACTAGTGTGTTATGCATTGTGTGGATGTGTCTATTATTTTTTAATATGCATTGATGAATGTTAATGTTATATCATGCAATAGCATATTAATGATGAACTAATGAACATTGTTGAATAAGTTAAAGAAATATAAATTGTGGTTAAAAGTGTATAAATTTCTCATTACTAACTCACCCCCCCCCCC
>ML777116.1:725674-748307 GCA_009831015.1 Picea engelmannii
AGTAATCTAACAATATTTCATTTACCCATAATTTTTTTAATGGAGAGAAGTGGTTACATGTGCTTCTTGTAGAAAGGCCACAGGGTTCTTTATTTTCAAGTAAATATTTAAACCAATTTTGTGGGTTGTTTGGGGGTTATTCTTCACTCGGTCTATTCATTCATTATTCATTTGTTCACACTCTCCATTATGTTCACTTTTTCACTCATGCTTTCTTGTTGTTGGAATGGGACACTGGGGTGGAATTATTGAGGAGGAAGCCATTTCTTGTTGGCTATAGAAGTGACAGGATTGTTTCATCCATGAATTAATGCATGCATGCATTAGATGCATTGGCATTTACTAAATTTTATTCACAACTGCGAGTCCCGAGATTCCCAGCATGGAGATTCTTGAATAGATGCACTAAAGCCCTAGAAGGAGTTGGACAACTTGAGGGACTGCATGGAAGAGAAGGGGGTCCTTTCTCTTGGGTTGTACAAGATGGAGAGAAGAGAGTTGGTGTACTTTGGATTATTTTGTGTTGAGAAACTTATGAGATCTTGATTGTTGATTGGTTTGGTAAGTTGAGTAACACCTTGGAACCTTCCTTATGGACTCATAGCCCTGGCTCGGGGGTGACCTTCTGTTGAGATTTGGAACAATATTTTCTATGGTTGGGTGGAACGCCCTTGCTCTGAAACCAATTGGTGAAATCGTTTCATTAAAGATAAATGTTCTATGTCATGTGTTTCTCTACTGTGTATTAATTATTGTCTATAAGATTTGTATGTTATAACATTCATAATTGTTGGTTATTGATTTGTATGGCATGTTTAAACATTATTTATACTGTAGCATGAATCTTTATTAATGCATGTGTTGTTATCATGTTTATTTCATTCTTCTTTAATAATTAAATGGTATCATAATTTGAATTTAGTTTCAAACAGATTTTATGAGGCAGTAACTGCCCAACTCGGGGGTGGCTGAGTATGTTATAGATTGGTATCAAAGCTTCTGGTTGAAACACCATACTGGTATGGGAAAAAATATTGAACATGGTATTATGGTGTTGGAATTGATGTCAAGAATATCAATATGGTATTTTCATTAAGAAAGAATATGTCTTCGATATCCTAAATCTCAAGAGAGATAATGTATTAGGTTGAATGGAATCATAACATGTAGCATTAATAACTTTGGAAAGGTCGAAGGAAATATTGGGAAAAAGAGCTCCCTAATTAAGTGCTATTGGGATTGAAGTCCCAACAGAGAAACTATAGAAACATCTTCAGAACTATGAAGAAACTCTATTACAGTCGGGAGATATGACAATTGTCGATCACTGAATGAAGGCATAGATCAATGATCATGCTTCAGTTGGAATCCAACTATAAATCCAAAAGAGTCTCAGAGTAATCAAACCTCCGAAGGAAATTGATATGATGTCAATAAATCTTTGGGAGAAGGTGGATAAATGAGAGCCATAAGATCTAGTTGAGAAATTTCAGGTATAATCATATCCATCAGATCAAACCAATAAAACCTTATCCATTCAAACGGGTTGATGAGTTCTATGGTCATTCAACATTGACTATTTTGGGGATAAATTAGTTAGAAACAGGTGGAATCCCTAAAGGTCGAAACCAAAAATTAACATAGTTCATCGGATCAAGGAGGAACTTTGGGTGAATTCTCGACCTTCCAATTGAATATAATGGAAGGACAGGGTAAGCCACAATATCCTAGAGTCTCAAAGTAAAAGAATCATTCAGACCATCAATCTAATATCCCTTAGCGAATTTTATCAACCGTTAGATCAAGCAATCGAAGGATGGCGTAAGCATGTCAGCAGGTATAACTCTGGGGGAGTTGAAGAACTTAAGAGTTGTAATATCCTAGAGTCCCGGAGTAACGAAATCATGCAGACCATCGATAGAATATCCCTTCAGGACTTTTCTCAATCATTATATCAAGCAGTGGAAGGATGACATAAGCACTTCAGTGGGTATAACTTCGGGGGAGTTGAACAACTTGAGAGTTGTAATATCCCAATGTCTCAGAGTGTCAAAGTTCGGAAATAAATAAGGAGTGTCCATCCCAACACTTGATTAAGTCATAGAAATTAGATTAATCTAGAGGAAGGATATCATAATCGAGGCTGTTAATCGATGGTAAGCAGTCATCGCTACTTTATGACCACTTCAACAGGTATAACTCCAGGGGAGTTGAAAAACTTGAGATTTGTAATATCCCGAAGTCGTAGAGTGTCGAAGTCCCGAAATAAATAAGGACCGTCCATCTCAACACCTGATTAAATCATGATCATTGATTTCAATGAAGCCTCCATATGAGCCAATATCATCCAGTCAATAAGAGATTAAATATCAACCCTCTGATCTACTAGTGGAGATAATATAAGTACTCCAGTGAAGTGTACTTCGGGAAGTATTAATCCAGAAGAATGCAAGACTATTGAAGTTCGAAGGACCTAGTTCCAACATCAATTTCATGATAAGGTAAAGGGGTTGATTATAGGTGTGAAGGACATACAAGTAAACAATCCTGATAACATTTTTTACGAGGTACTATGTAGAATAATAAAGAGAAAATCTCTAAAGGAACATTGCGTAGAGTGAATAAGCACGTGGTTTCGAGCACACGATCACAAGGAAAGTGGATTGAAGGAAGAACTTATGAAAAAATTGAATTATGTACCATTTTAAAGGGCCTATGGAGTAATTTGACAATATTGGAACAAAACCATTCCATCTTTGCTACAAGATCCTGTTTGCAAAAAAACCCGGTGAAAGTGACTTTTTCAAGAAGCCATAACTTTCATCTCTAAAATCAAATTGGGGCATGTGAATAGTCATTATAAAGATGATTCAGAGGATAATATCATTGAATTGTTATAATTTGGATAATGATGATATATTTCTTCATGAATTAAGCAGAAAAATACCTATAGCATCGTTTGGATTTTTTTTATAATATGCATAATTCTAACAAAATGGTTTCTTGCACATTTTACAGTATTAGTGAGTATAACCATATCAGTTCAAGATAAGAATGCACATTCAGTAAATGGAGGAAGGAGAGGGGGGATTAAGTCATTATAAAGAATCCAAAGGTCAAAATATCAATGTTGGTAATGCAGAGACATAATCAAATGGGAACAAGAGCAAAGGGGAACAAGAAACCTCAATAGAGACTGTGATAAGCCTGAAAATAGAAGTGCATAGTTACAGAGAAAACAATGAGAGGTTGATGAGAGAAAAAAACTAGATAAATGATAAAGTATTGCAAATCCTAAATCAGTTTCATGGGAAAGTAAGGAATGGATCGGACTTAAGGCCAGGGGAAGAAGAAAGATATCATGAAAGAATAGGTAACTACAGAAGATATGTGCATTCAATAAGTGCCATCATAACTAATAGACATCACTCACCTCCTTACTCAATAAGGAAAATTTATGCATCTGAAGACTCCATAAGCAGTCCAGAAGTGTCTCCTATTAGGTACCAAAGAAGAAGGCCTGAATTGGATAGTTTACAAGGAGAGTTGAGGAATCTTAAGCCACCCTCCCTTGATGGTGAAAGAGAAATGTAAGATGATGTTGAAGCATGGTTTCTTGAAATTAGGAGGTATCTTCAATTGCATAAATACTCCTCAAACCTAGAAGAAAGAATTTCCACATACCATTTACATGGAAAAAATGCTATGTTGTGGGATCAACTGAAGCAAGTTGACCACATTAATGAGAGTAGGATCACTTGGAAGAAGTTCAAGAAATATTTTTAGAAGGAGTACCTTTCAAATCACTTCTATGACAAAAATATTCAAGAGTTCTTTGAGCTAAGGTTGGGAAGTATGACCATGACAGAATATGAGAATAGATTCTTGGGATTGTTAAAGTATGTAGGATTTATCAAAGATGAAAACATGAATATATAGAGGTTTTTAAGTGGACTTCCATCCTTTTATAAAGATAAGATTCAATATGATGAGCCCATGACATTGACTGAGACCATAAATAAGGATAAGTACATGTATGAGAAAGGCAAGGGCAGATAATCCATGAAGAAATATTGGAAGGATAACAAGAAGGAGAAATGTGATCAGAGGAGGAAGGGGTTCAAACCTTCTTTCAATAGAAACAACCCTAATAAAAATCAACAAGATCAGTCTGCTAAGGATGAATTCAAGAAAGAGGATTCCTTGGGGAAGAGAGGAATACCACCAATCCAATGTTGGGGGTGCAAGGATAATCACCTATACAAGGATTTCCCTCATAGAGGAGATAAAGTGAAGACCATACTCAAAATGCAAGAGGCTACAACAATGGATGACATGGGAAAGATATATGCAACCTTAGAATATCGACAAGTAGAATACCAATCCAATATGATCAAAGTGTAAGGTAAGATCATTAATCAACCTATTTCTATTTTAATTGATTCAGGAGCAAGTCATTGTTATGTTGATCCTAAAATAGTTGATAGATTACATTTGGAAAAAAATAATCTAGGGAAGACAAGTTTGGTTCAACTAGCCACTGGAACCAAAAGAAGCATCAATGAGGGTGTCAAAAGTTGTCCAATAAATATTAATGGATTAAATACAATTGTTGATATGAATATCATTCCAATAGGATCTCATGACATCCTAATTGGAATGGATTGGTTGGACTAACACCATGCTATCCTGATTTTCATAACAGGACATTTACATGTCTTGATGAAGAAGAAAAATAGAGCACGGTGAAAGGAATTCCAAGACCCATTTCTATAAGGGAGATTTCAACCTTACAGCTGAAGAAATGTTCCAGGAAAGTATGTCAATTGTATGCAACTCATGTGGAAGAGATAGAAAAGATAAAAGGGCCAAGTCTCGAATATTTTCCAGTATTGGAAGAGTTTGAATATGTATTCCAAGAAATACTAGGATTTCCACCAAGGAGGGAGATAAATTTATGTATTTATTTAGTACCAGGAGATACCCCAGTATAAAAAACACCTTGTAGAATGAGTACACCTGAATTTAAATAATTACAAATGCAGCTGGAAGAGTTGTTGAAGAAAGGGTACATACATCCAAGTGTTTCACCTTGGGGACCACCAACACTCTTTGTCAAAAAGAAGGTTGGAACATTGAGGCTATGTATAGACTTTAGGCATATGAATAAAGATGTGAAGAACAAATACCCTCTACCCAGAATTGATGACCTTTTTTTCAGCTAAGAGGAGAAAATATATTTTAAAATATGGACTTGAGATGTGGATACCATCAGGTAAGAATCAAGGAAGAAGACATCAATAAGACAACCTTCAAAACCGGGTATGGACATTATGAGTTTGTAGTGGTGCCATTTTGACTGACCAATGCTCCAACTGTCTTTATGTTCTTAATGAATGACATATTCAGAAATTATCTGGATAAGTTTCTCAGTGTGTTCTTGGATGACATACTAATTTATTCTAAGTCCGAGGAAGAGCATGGACATCACTTGAGGTTGGTGTTACAAATGTTGAAGGAACATCAACTTTATTTCAAGTTTACTAAGTGATATTTTTACCAAGAACAAATCCATTATTTGGGTCATATTATTTCAGAACAAGGTATAGGAGTAGATCTAGAAACGATTGAAACCAATAGAGGATGGGAAACACCAAGGAATGTTTCAGAAATTAGATATTTTATGGGATTAGCTGAATACTACATGAGGTTTATAGTGGGGTTCTATAATATTTCTCATCCCATACCTTTTTTACAAAAGAAGGGAATCAAGTTTGAATGGAAAACATAGTGTGAAGAGAATTTTAATTTATTAAAGGAATTACTTATTAGTGCACCTATTTTAAATATTGTTGACCCAAAGGATAATGTTATGGTATGTACAAATGCATGCAAGGAAGGACTTGGTGGATTCCTCACTCAAAATGGACATGTCATTGGTTATGAGTCCAAAAACCTCAAAGAACATGAGAGGAATTATGCCACACATGATTTGGATCTTACTTCCATAGTTCATGCATTGAAGATGTGGAGGCATTATCTCATGAGAAAAAGGATTTTAGGTAAAGATAGACCATAGTGGTCTGAAATATCTTTTTGAACAACCAACTTTGAATGCTAGGAAAAAAAGATGGCTGGAATTTTTAAGTGAGTATGACTTTGACATCAAGCATATCAAGGGGAAAGAAAATAAAGTTGTTGATGCAGTCAACAAAAGAGTACATATCATGCATGCTACACTTGTTGGTATGCATTAGTCAGATTTAAAGATAAAATTTTTATATGTTGTTCTTATATATCAACATTACCTACAGGTAAAAGAAATTTTATAGCAAGAAAACATACAACAAAAAATTAAAGAGTATGAGATTAAGGAAGATGGATTACTTATGCATAAGAATAGAATTTATGTTCCTAGTTCTGAAGAACATAGGAATTTGGTATTAAAATAAATGCAAAATGTTCCATATGTTGGGCATCATGGTTACTAGAAAACAATTGCAGCACTAAGAATCCAATTCTTTTGACCAGAAATGAAGGATGTTGTTGATTACATTGCCAAATGTATTGAATGTCAAAGAGTAAAATATGAGCATAGACACCCAACAGGTTTGCTTCAACCATTGCCAATTCCAGAGAAGAAATGGGAAGTGGTAACCATTGATTTTATAACTAATTTTCCCAAGACAATGTCAACATGATTCCATAATGGTATTTGTGGATACATTGACAAAGGCTTCTCATTTTTTTTCTTGTGAAAATGACTCATACAACAACTAATATTGCATAAATTTACATGAGGGAAAATGCTAGGTTGCATGGGATACCTAAGGAAATTGTTTTAGACATAGATACAAAGTTTACTTTAAATTTATGGAGGGGATTATTTAAAGGATTTGGTACAAATCTGAATTTTAGCACAACATACTATCCACAGTCAGATGGGAAGATAGAGAGATTCAACCAAGTGATTGAAGAGATTATAAGAATGTGTGTGATGGATAAACCATCTAAGTGGGAAGAGTACTTACATTTGGTTGAGTTCACCTATAATAATGGGTATCAAGATTCATTGAATATGAGCCCATTTGAGGCTTTGTATGGTAGAAAATGCAATACTCCAATGAGTTGGGACAACCCAATAGACAGAGTAGTACTTCATCTAGAATTTCTCAAGGATTTTGTGGCCCATTTGAGATCTTGGAAAGAATAGGGCAAGTTGCATACATGATTGCATTTCTTGCTTCCATGAATGTGCATAATGTATTTCATGTATCTTTGCTGAAAAAGTATATACATGATCCTAACCATGTTATTTATTGGAATTTGATTCAGGTAGAGCCAGACGGAGACTTTCAGGTCTACTAGTGTGCATATTAGACAGAAAAGTCAAAATGCTCCATAATCAAGTTATAGGTAAGAGTTCATTGGACTTGCTACAGTCCCGAAGATGCTACTTGTGAGTAGGAAGATGCCATGCAGGTAGAGTACCTGTGACTTTTTGAATAAATTTTGAAATTTTGATTTATGTTTTGTATATGCACTAAGGACAGTGCCAAATAAGGGGTGTTAGCACCGCCACTTTTCTTTCCATTTAGAGTCGATTTTGAGTCACGTCACAATCCATGCACCCAAACATGTGAAATTAGGTACGTAACACTGTGAGGGTGAAGTCAGCAAATGGTTGGTTGGCCCTTGGAAATGGGAAAGTGTGTCAGAGTCGGAAACTGTATAGTGGTACAGGCATGTCTTTTCCCAAAAGGTCGAATCCCATTAAAATGCTAGTTCTACGTATCCCTGTCGATACAAATGGTTAATATAAGGTCGTGTCAGCAATTGACACAATTATTATCAGTTCATCATGAGGGACGAAGGAAGGAAGAATTGCAGCATTCATATGACAGATGCACAACAAGATGTATCACCTGCACTCCACACGTCATGATTTTCAATGAACAACCTGAAGGTCAACTTGAAACATCTCTTCACCATAAATTCATTGATTTCCAACATGTTTTCCTCTCTCGACCAATTTGCTATAAATCTTAGATGGTCGGCATGCTCTCCAGTCGTAGAACCTGGTTTAAGTTTTTTTTCCGCAGTTTCCCTTTGCCAATCCAAGTGTTTCATAACTCCTCCTTCGATACATTCGTTTAGAGTACAGGAAAGGGCACGTGGAGTGGAATAATTGCGAGGTCTGAACCCAAAAGAGATTGGGATTCTTTCGCTCCTGTAGCCACTTTTCCCAAAGACGTAGAAGAAACCATTATTTCTCCTACAGAAGAGACTACTTTAAGACATGGGACAGATGAAACAAAGAAATTCATATAGAAGAGAGAGACAACAGGAGCTTCCTCCTCCAAACAACAGCTGCCTCAGAGGAGGGACAGGCCAAGAAAGAACGAAGATATCACGAAGGTTCGAATTACAGAAGGACCGCACGTCAGACCGACAACTAAAGGATGACTCAGGCGCGTCACTTGACTAGAGATTGCCAGGAAATCGAGTCGGGATTGTAGGATCAGAACAAGGAACGCAGAAGCCACAAGAACAAATGAGGAAATGCCATATCAACAGATGAAACAAGAAAATTTGGCTATTGAGAGCTTTATCAGGAGAACAGGGAATTAAAATGATAGCTAGCGACAAAAATCACGGAGGCATCAGTTGGACGGAGTCGCGGAGGGAACATTATTTGGATGAAAAGGCAGCTTAAAGAGGCTCATAATGTTATTGTCCAATTTTGAGAGGCACAAAGGCTGAAAGAGGAAAACCACATGGAGCATCCCGGAGAGTGCGGGGCAGCCGAGCATGAAGTCTACATGGCTCTTGCCAGCGCACAAGGAGATAAAGTTTAACGAGTGGCATTATTTTTCACAATAGCTTTGAGTGATGCGTGTCCTCTGAAGCATCTCACCATTTTGATAATGGTCATGAGAATCGAACAGTTTTTTTTTGCACACAACTCTCCAGCTAATAGGCGCATAACGGAAGGTGAAACCAACATTGCAGACAACAAGTTTTGGACAGACACCTGTTCGTTGGGATGCCCGATCAAGAGATATAGTGACACTTTTTTTCTATGTCAGATCCTGACCGACGATCAGACCTCATGGAGAACCTGAAGGGGTTGTTAGTAGACATACATGATTGTTTCTTATTTTTAGATAATGCCATGCGAAGAGTTTCTGGTGCATGTGGCGTCATTTTTTTTCTAGTCTAGGGTTAGTAGCTAGAAAGGAGGGCAGCCCAAGTAGCACCCTCGCTTATATATTTCATCTTTTTGATGTAATTCAGGTTGGTTGGAAATTTTGAGAAACAAATGCTATTGTATGTAGTCTGAGTTTTGACTGAAATTTAATGCAAAGGTACTGTGATTTGATGAAAAGATTCTAGTTGTGATAGTCGGATGTATTGTGTTTCTTTCTCTACATATGTGTTTCCTATTATCTCTTATTTCATATCTCATATCGTCTATTTCAGAACGAATTTTTGAACCTATGGATTTGTTGTACTGTGCCCCTTGTTCGCGCCACTTAGAAAAAACGTTTTCCTCTCAAGCTAACTCTGAATTCATCCACAACGGCACTCTTGAGTTGCTTCCTGTGTTTTTCTCCCACCACACTTTACGGTTTACACTGAAGGTTGTTACTCGCCTAGCCTTCTCCACTCAAATCCAGTCACTGAGTCATTTTTTTTGTCTCTTCCTCAGACCGACCTCATAGCCCGAGTTTTATTTTTCTGTGCCAATATAACCAGAAACATTTTATCATCGGTGTTAAATCTAGCCATTGTTCGCAAAGCCATATCCTGCGTGGAGACCGCGCCATTTCTGAGAAATCCCTCTCCAGATCCGAAAGGCTAGTTTCGAGTCTCAAAGTTGGTTGAAAAAGTTACCTTCGTTGTCTATTTATCAGCCAAATATATTTACAAAGTGCTAACATTCTAGCGTCATTGTCAAGGACGAAGTTGAGAAGATTTTCCCTGGGAGAACGACAAACATTGCAGTTTTCCCCCTGAGGGTAACATAAGGACAACCACCCATACCGACTAAAACATTTACCTTGGTGACTCCATTCCAAACAAACCAGTAGCCCCAAAGTAGCACTACTCAGGAAACTTGGCTCCAAAGACGTTTTACATCAGAGCGAATCCTGATCCAAACCCCTCTGAGCTCGTATATGACCCAGAGAAGATTTTGCGCAAGCCTAGAGAGCAGGCGCCAAACCTGTTCTATTTTCTGGACAGAAGTCTATCCTTTCCCAAAGATGGTGTGCAGAGCATTGACGATCTAGATTTTGACGCCATTTTCGAGCAGACTTTGTTTAGGTCTAAGTCAGAAACCAGTTTGGATAAGACTGTTTTCGACCTGAACAATTTCCTAGCCCTAGTGCCAAACAATATCTCCCAAAATCTGAATCCCTCTAGGGCTATGGCTACTATATTTTCTCCCCTCATCCTACCGGCCCAGTTACACGACTTTCCTCTGAATTATAGCCAAAGAATCAAACTCTACGATGTTGATGGAAATGTTTCTATCGAGAAACGCCTGGACTGGTTTAACGACTTTGTCGACCTAGAGAAGGTGGACTACGCAGATGTAAAAATGAGGATTTTTGCACAAATATTTTCGTGAGACGTAAGGAAGTGGTTTAAATCCCTCCCTCCCATGATCATTTAGGACTTTGCAGCATTCGAAACGTCCTTCCTAAATAAATGGGGGGACAAGAAAAACCCTTTGCAATTGTTGATGCAATACAATAACATGACGAAAACACTGGAGGAAATGGTGCAGGAGTTCTCTACCCCTTTTTTGAAGGTTTATAAATCCATCCCTATCGAAGTAAATACCCCTCCCGGTGCCATGCAGTTGTGGTACGCAGATTCATTCGACAGTGACTTTTCTCTGTTGCTGAGAGAAAGGAGATCGGCAAACCTGGATGCCATAATGAGTAACATTGTCGAGGTTGAAGTGAACATGATGGCGCCAAGAAAAATCAACCGAAGTTCAATCGGGGTGACAAAAGACCCCAGGTCGATGCACAGTCGTCGACGTCACGGTCCTCAAACGACAAGTTCGATATAATGATGAAGACCATGGAAAAGTTGATGGAAAGAATGTTTGTGGGAAACAAGCCTGTTGTGCAAGAACAAAATGACCCACAACCTAGAAATAAGAATATTTGGAGAGGTCAGATTCCTCAAATCAATCAGCAAGACCCAGGTGAACAACAGACAAGGATTTCGACCAGTCTTTCGATGACCAGATGCATTTCTATGATGATAAAAACCCGTGCGTGTTCTTGACAAAGAGCAAACACGATTGATACATGAACTAAAATGAAGACTTCACACTGGAAACCGAGGATGGTATGATACTCTATACAGATGATGCACCATCTTAGGAGATGAAGGAATTTAAGAAAGGTTATTAGAATGCTATCATGCATTTCCAGAAGAAGTATAACCTATGGAGTAAATATGCACCTGCCGAGCCAAAACAAACAAACTTTGTAAAGTAGCCTACAGCGGACATGCCTTCAACAAGCCGACTGAGAGAAGACAACATAGCCAAAGATGCAGTGGAGAGGACAAAGTCAAAGCAAGAAGTCCCCAAAAAATCCCTGGAGACAGGCCGAGAGACATCCAGAAAAGAGGTAGAAAAATCTTGTCCCCCTTTCAATTTTGAACACGAAATGGAAAAAATCAAAATATTCGTCCCATTCAATGAAATGATTAGAAAGGGAAATTATCAGGAACAAATCATTAAAATGATGAAAATGGGAGGCACCCCTGATACTCTAAACATTCATGATTACTACCTCGCCATATTGTTTGGTCCACGCATCGAAGAGACGAGTGATGATAAAGATGCTCCCCCCTTTTATGTCAGTCTGAAGATCCATGATCTGAACTTGCATAATGCCATGGTTGATTCTGGTGCATCACATAATCTCATGCTGAAGGTGGTAATGGAAGAGATGGGTATAGAGGTCACCAGACCATACAAAGACCTTTTCTCTTTCGATTCGAGGAAAGTTAAATGTTTGGGCCTAATCAAAGACCTGGTCATATAGTTGGCCCAAATCCCCACCAAGAACATGGTCATGGACATAGTCATCGCAGACATACCTATGAATTTTGGCATGCTACTCTCGATATCGTGGGCTATGAAGCTGAAGGGAATGTTGCAAATGGATATGACCTACGCCACTATTCTTGTGTTTGGCCACGAAAAAAGAATGTACAGGGAAGTGCTATTGAAATTCATGGTAAGCAGCAAAATGCAGCCTCACAACCATCCTATATATGTCGTCCACACCAAAGTGGGTTCGTCTATTTTCTACAATGATATTATCTTCGAAGAAGAAGGATTGATGACCACCACGACAGTCAATGAGAAAACCGTGTAGGAAACCGCAGAGTGTGCTGACCCAGAAGACCATGTGGAAGATGGGGTGTGGAACATGATTTTTGATGGTGCCATCAGCTAAGAAGGAGCTAGGGCTGGTATATGGGTAAGCCCCCCTCAAACAAGCATAAAGTTGTGTTCATACAAGATCGTCTTTGAGTGTACTAACAACATGGTCGATTATGAAGCACTTATCCTGGGCTTACAAGTTTTGAAAGAGATAGGTGCATAGAGGATAACAGTGTGTGAAGATTCCAATATGATCATAAATCAAGTGAAGGGTGTATATCAGACCAAACACCCCAAACTGTGCACATACAGAAATTTGGATTTGGACCTTCTTGAAGGATTTTCAGAGTATGACTTGACTGTTATCCCCAGAGAACAAAATCAAATCACCGACACGTTGGCCACCTCAGCCTTGGTTTTCAAGATTCCCACTCTTCCAGATAAAAGATATGAAATCAAATTCAGGCACATGCCGACAGTACCCAACAACATCAAACACTGGCAGGTGTTTGACGATGATAGACAGGTGGAAAGGTTCCTCCTCATGAGTGACGAGTTCACTAACACAAACATTGACGGGGGATACTTTGATGACGAAGAGGAAGGCACATATGTGCGCAGTGACGATGACCCTTTCCAGAACCAGATCGCGGGAAGGGATATAATACAACTGAAGAACAATATTATTCCGAAGGGTTTGGTGCTGCTAGATAAGTTGTTTGACAAAAATGATGTGGCTAAGAACCCCAAAATCACCGCAAGCGCAGAAGATGTAGAAGACTGCAACATCGGGACCGAGGCAAAGTCGAAGATGATAAAATTATCAAAAAAACTCAGTCCAGAGGTTAAGAAGGATTACATAAAGCTCATGAAATATTTCCCAGATGTTTTTGCGTGGAGCTACAATGATCTAAAAGTGTATGACACAAAGTTGATCCAGCATGTTATCCCTCTCAAGGAAGATCAGAAACCTTTCAAACAAAAGTTGAGATGGATAAACCCCTTTTTACTGTCGCTGATAGAAAAAGAGGTAAAGAATCTTTTTGATGCCAATATCATTGTTTCCTTAAGGTTCTTGAAGTGGGTAGCTAACTTAGTACCTGTGAGAAAGAAAAGCAGTGAAATTAGACTATGTGTAGATTTCTGAAATTTGAATAAGGTGTCTCTCAAGGACCACTACCCCCTTCCCAAAATGGACTACATCTTGCAAAAGGTAGGGGGATCTCAGAATATGTCGATTCTAGAGGGTTTTTCAGGATATAACCAAATCATGGTCCACCTGGACGACAAAGAGAAGACGGCTTTCACCACTCCCTGGGGATAGTTCATGTACGCTAAGATGCCATTCATCCTGATGAACGCTGGTGCCACTTTTCATAGGGCAATGGAAATCACGTTTGCTGATGAGAAGGACAAATTCATCATGATTTATCTTGATGACATCACAGTGTATTCTTCCTCTGACAAACAACACCTCGAGCACCTGAAGAGGGTTTTCCAAAAGTGTAGAAAGTTCGGCATATCACTGAACCCAAAGAAGTCTCATTTCGCAGTGGAAGAGGGCAATATTTTGGGGCACATCATCTTCAAGGAAATGATTAGAATAGACCCCAGCAGGGTTGAAGGGATCTTGAATATAGGCACCCCACGCAATAAAAAAGAGGTACAATCCTTCCTGGGTAAGGTGAAATTTTTGAGAAGATTTATCCCAAACCTGGTGGAAATCATAAATCATATAACTTTTATGCTCAGGAAAGGAAATGATATTAAGTGGAACTCAGAGGCCAAGAATTCCTTCAAAGATATCAAGGTGGCTTTGACTAAAGCCCCTGTGCTAGCAATCCCGGACTTTACAAAGGATTTCCTCATTTTTTCATTTTTCTCATAACACACTATTGTTGGGGTACTGTTGGGAAGGAAGAACAGGATTTTGAGAAACCCATAGCCTACTTTAGCCGGACACTACATGATTCTCCCACTACTACATATGGGTGGATTATTCCACGAAAATTTTCCATGCTTCCACTAGTTTCATATTTTTTTTAAACAGGGCGGGATTTTCATCCCTATTGCCACGAACGTTTGTCACAATATCGACAAACCTCTTAATTTAACCTAGTCAGGATTTTCGTCGCTATAGTGACAAACGTTCATGGCAATAGCGACGAAAATTTTGTCTATCTCATTGGTCGGTGTTAACGGCTAGTTGACTATTTATCTATATATACGTGACTTTAAGAGACTTTGCAACACAATTGCTATAGTTGCGACACTGTTCTTGGATTTTGTTTGAGCTGTTTATTTTTTCCGTCACCCACCGGTTGAAAAAATCCAATTCTCGATCTACATAGCTCGAATTTTGAACTTGCAAGGTTAGTATGTTATTTTTTATTGATGTACTCATTTAACTTGTAATTTTTTTTTCAAATGCCCAAATTGCATTTAGCTTACTTTTTCCTTGATAATATATTTATATAATATCTGTAGTTATACCCTATTTCATGTCTTTGGTTTTTGGATATAGTTAGTATATTCTATGGAAAAGGGTATGTGGATTCCATAATATTCTAGGTTTATGGAATCCACATACCCTTTTCCCTTCAATTGTAGCTATAATCTCTCTCTCTTTTCATTGATAAAGATATGGAATTGCTCGTGAAACTCAACCCTAATTGGTGAAATGATAGTAATTGACTGCTATATTCCCTTCTTTAGCAGGGACTAATAAGATACATAAACACTAACCCTAAACATATGTCATTATTATATAAAGAAAACATTTGTACACATATGACCTTATTATAAAGATGTTATCTATGTCGTCATGATGTTGATCCTCTACACATATGATCACCTTATTATAAAGATGTTGAACTTATTATAAAGATGTAGGTCACTATAAATAAACATATCATAATCGAAAGGAGTAGCCAAAATATAAAAAATTGACAAATTAATGTTTGGTATGGTGTAGGTAAGACAATTACTTGTTAGGACAAGGATTTGTCACAATGAACAAAAATGATAGGAAGCTTTCTCAGTTAAGAGCGACATTAGAGGCGAGGGGTGATGGAAAATGTTATTTCCCTTGCTATGATTGCAGAGGCTTGCAAAATAGAAGACTTTTAATAACAACAGCCCAAAAACATTATAGGGAGAAGGGGCACGTCGAAGGGGGTTATGAATATTGTCCCTTGGTAAGAGGATTCAATATTTAATGTATTCTCTGTAATAATCAGTATGTCATGAATTTTAGTAATATTTCTTATCAGTATTTTTATATTTTCTATACACACTAACTTTTCTATATTGTTTTTTAAATATATATATGATGCCCCCAAAGTGTCAACCTCCAGAGAGTTATTTGTCAAGTACTAGCAGAAATACTACTTTACATGGAGATGAACTTCGAGATCAGAATATTGAAACTGTTGATCAAGTTATTAATGATGATATGGATGGAGATAACGTTAGTGATTCAAATAGGGAAGATGATATACATAGATCGATCCAAGACATGTTTTCTCCAATGGATGAGGGCAACCAGGATGATGGTCATGATGTTGATCCTCTACTCTAGAAGTCACGTCAACCTCTTTATGAAGGCTCAACAATAAATATTTTATCTACTATATTGTTGTTGATGAACCTGAAGGTTTTGAATGGTTTATCAAACACATGTCTCACACAGATACTAAGGTATTTAATTTGTTAATTATTTATTCTTGCATATTCACAAATACTTAAAAGGTTCAATTTATTCCTATATTTCTATTGTTTTCTAATTTGTAAATTAGTATATTTGATGATATATTGATGATCAATATTGTTTACATTGAATTATTGTTTAGAATTTTGTAGATTGTTAGGTGATGTTCTATTACCGACATCAAATATTTTTCCACGCACATATCAAGAAATATCTGTGATTATGAAAGAAATTGGAATGGACCAGTAAAGTACAATCATGTAGCCAAGGATGAAGATAATAACGAGGAAGAAAATCATGATTATGTAGATCAAGATCAGGTGGCTCATGTAGTCGATGTGTCAAACGAAGAAGTTGAAGAAGTTGATCATCCAAATGTAGGAGACGACGATCTCATTGATGATATTGATAACTATAGTAGCAAAAATGGCGTTGATGATGATGACGTTGAAAATGAAAATGATCTAATGAATAACTTTCCCATGCATCTTATGGCCATATATATGAGTTAAATTCCCATTTTGAAATAAGCCACTTACATCATAGAACATTGGCCAGTCATGCCAAAGGCTTCGATCAATAGGTCATTTTTGTCATGCTTTCCCTAGGTACATGTAACATTGTTAAGGATATTTGGTCACGATGAGACACATCAATTGCAATTACAAGGATGATTATAGTCCCAACTTCAAATATTGAGCACAACAAGAATGATCCTTGGGGCCTAAACCATGAATTGACGATGAAGATCTAAGGATTTAGTCCCTAATACATGATTCATGGGCCCTAATTGTGTATCCATTATGATCCCTGACACAATCTTAACAAGTATGATTATAGGCCGAACTTCAAATATTAAGCACAACAAGAATGATCCTTGGGGCCTACGCCATGAATTGACGATGAAGATCTAAGGATTTAGTCCCTTATACATGATTCATGGGCCCTAATTGTGTATCCATTATGATCACTGACACAATCTTAACAAGGATTATTATAGGCCCAACTTCAAATATTGAGCACAAAAAGAATGATCCTTGGGGCCTAAGCCATGAATTGACGATGAAGATCTAAGGATTTAGTCCCTAATACATGATTCTTCCTTGAACAAGGGAAGTACACCTTGAAGATTATGAAGATATTTTATGGTACATAAGGGAGAAATGGTTGAGGGTTATGTTCCTTCATGTTCATAGGAAATAACCATTCATTTAAATCCCCTAGTGGAGTGGAAGTTAAAGGCAAAGGAGGAGTAGCTTGGTTTGGTGGAAAACACATTCCTTGCAAAGAGGGAGTGTAGTTATTTTTGGTTACTCAAAACTTGTCATCCATTCTCATTCAACTATATGGACACTTAATGAATAGACAAGATGGAATTGAGTTGATTTATTATGTTTAAATTGCATTTCCATACCTATTTATGGACCTAGGTTAGGGATGGGACTTTACCTTTATTGTAACTCACTCCTTCTCTTACTATATAAAATGGAGGCACACATTGCTTCAATATTATTAACAAGAATATAGAGGAGAAACTATAGAGAAAATGTAACCACTTGTTTTCTTATTCTTCATTTAGGTTGATGTAGCTTTTTGAGAATGAAGAGAAGCTAGGGTTCAATAGCATGGGGTTCCCTAGTTGGTGTTCATTATGCTTATGAGAAGCTTCACTTGCGAAATGATTTTCATTATTTTGGTTTAATATATATTATATATATAATATATAATACATATTATATATTATATATATAATACATATTATATATTATATATATTAAAAACGAAATTTTGAAACCAAAAACGAAATTTAAATTCAGTTCAAAATCGTGTGGCCTATTGCAAAGGGCGCAATACACACAGTCCATAGCCATTATCACTCCACAGTCCACACGCGCACATAGTCTGACCACCACAGTTTGGCCATTATCACTCACGCACAGAAGGATTTGGAGCATGCGGGTTACGATTTGGAGGATGGGAGAAGAAGGAGGGCACATGATTTGTAGAGGAGAAGAGCACACGATTTGCATAGGCTAGGGCACATGATTTGCAGAGGAGGAGAACACACGATTTTCAGAGGCTAGGGCACATGATTTCCAGAGGAGGAGGGAACATGTTTTTGCACCAGAGGAGGGCACATGGTCGAAGGAAATGGTATGACCTTTTTTTCCTATCTCTTGACTTCCTGACCTCTTTCCCTTGATTTCAATTTCATATAAACAAAACATTTCTCGTATCCCTCAGGACTTTTAGAAAGATTTGGAAGAGAATAGAAGTGAAATAAAGGGAAAAGGGCTCTTTTTGCCAAACAAAAATGCAAGCTAAAATGTCAAAACAATCCTGCCACCCATTTTCATTGAGACATTGTAGGAATGTGACCACGATAATTATGCAATTGACTAAATACCCATGTGAGATGTGATTGAATAGATATTGTTGATGGAGTTCATCATGAACAGGGCCTCCACTCTATTAAATTGAAAATGTTAACTAAATTAGAGGGCCTGGGTTGGGCTCTAAGACTTAACTAAACTTGAAGCCTCAATTGGGTGCATGTTTATCTCTATGTACAGTAAAAATCAAACTGCATTGTGGAAAACCCAAATTGCAAAACAATATAAGGTACTATTCACATGACACCAGTTCTTGGCTTCAAGACTTATGCTCTTGATGTAGTTCTGAGTGCCAAATTCTTCTTCACTATTATTTAGTGAACATGATAGGATGATTATGTTTACAATGCTTTATTTCCAGATCAATTACCTCACATATACATGTATTGTGAAAGGAAACCACAAAAAATCGACTGGAGGTCAAGCTAGTCTTTAAATCAGAGTTCCAATTCAAGGAATTTCTCATCTATACATATAATGTCCTTGTATAACTTTCTCTCAAAATGTGTAGAACTCAACCCAATGCATTTGCAATTGGTAAGCATTCTCCAACAACCAACTAAATTTTTAGTTTGTTCTATGTAGTGGTATTCAATGGACTCTTATCTCAACCAAAAGGTAACGAGAATGTAAATATGTGTTTGCAACTAAGTTTTATTGGCCAATCACTAAATATGATCACAAAATTAGTTTTATACAACCCTCTAATTCTCATAAGATTTCTCAAGACCAAAATGCCAATGATAATATTAACTTCCAATGATAGCTTATCCTTTGATAGTTATTTTATGCAGGTTTTGATGCAAATTAAACTCAACTCAATGGCCATTCAATTTCCTTGATATAATCCCACCTCATCTCCTCTCATTACTGTGCATACGGATTGTAGGTTCAATGTGTGTCAAGCTATGGAATAATAGAGCACATGAATTGATATCCCATGTAATTCAACTCTAGTGATAATTTTCCAATTCAACCTCACATTAGCCCAAGGTTTTAACCAATACCCATGTCCACAATCCTACTATTTACTGTAGGAATTAACAACATATAAGGTTTTAATTTACTACTCAGAATTTTGAGTAAGATAACAAAATGACCAACAAAATGGTTGAGGGAGTGAATCAATGTTGCATAGGATTGATTTAGCAAATTAAATTGTTGGTTATAGGTTGATTTAATAAAACAAAATATGTTTATAGGAAATCGCTCAATGTAGAGTCAAGGGTAATAGTGAAATGACCCACCAAAGTAGAGTCAAGGGTAGTAGTGAAATTACCCTTTTGCTACCTCTGAGGTCATTGAACTCTATGCATCAGTCTTCGGTACATCTCCAAGAAGGGGTTATTTTGAAATATTACAAGTAGAAAATGGGATGGGGTCACCTTGGTGGTTTCTATTAGCCTGCTATAGGAATATCCGGTGGGAGAGATACCTCCAACATTTATTCCACTCTTTTGACAAATTTCGATCATTCTGCCTTCTTCTTCTTGGGCAAAGATTTAATCAGTGAACTGAAAGCGACATCGTTTGGGAGTGGCGGAGGAGGATGGGGAGGAGAGGAAGCCCTAGGCGAGCCCTAATCCTCCATGGCTGCGTCAACCCTAGCAACGAAGTTGCAGATCTATTTGATCAGACTATTGCTTCATGATAACTCAGTACATCCCAGTGCTTGTTGTACTTTCTCCTTCGAATTTTGTGTTGTTACTTCACTTGTTGTTACTCACTATTACTCTGTTGCAACTCGCTATAACTCTGTTGCAACACTTTCTGTAACTCTGCTGCAACTCATTATAACTATGTTGTAACTCTGCTGCAACACTATGTTGTAACTGTACTTTCTCCTTCGAATTTTGTGATGTTACTCCACTTGTTGTTACTCACTATTACTCTGTTGTAACTCGCTATAACTTTGTTGCAACACTTTCTGTAACTCTGTTGCAACTCACTATAACTATGTTGTAACTCTGCTGCAACACTATGTTGTAACTGTACTTTCTCCTTCGAATTTTGTGCTATTACTCCACTTGCTATTACTCACTATTACTCTGTTGCAACTCGCTATAACTTTGCTGCAACAATTTCTGTAACTCTGTTGCAACTCACTATAACTATGTTGTAACTCTGTTGCAACACTATGTTGTAACTGTACTTTCTCCTTTGAATTTTGTGTTGTTACTCCACTTGTTGTTACTCACTATTACTCTGTTGCAACTCGCTATAACTCTGTTGCAACACTTTTTGTAACTCTACTGCAACTCACTATAACTATGTTGTAACTCTGCTGCAACACTATGTTGTAACTATACTTTCTACTTTGAATTTTGTGTTGTTACTCCACTTGTTGTTACTCACTATTACTCTGTTGCAACTTGCTATAACTCTGATATCCCTCATACTCTGCATCAATGTTTGGGTCTAGGTTGAATGTTATGACTCTCTGAATTTTTCATTTTTACCGAATTTTTGCACTTTTGTGACTGGTACAATCAACCATGGAGACCAAATTCTGTCATATTTAGTAGAAAATATATCTATAACTAAGAAAAACTTTGTAGCAGGTGTAGATAATAATCATGCTTATGACGACATAGAAACTTTCATATTGGTAAATTGATGTTCTTGTCAATTTCTACATCAATCGATAATTTTCAACATTGCCCTTTTTTGCACTTTCTCGAGACTTGGAATTTTTTTATCTGAAATGGCTCTCTAAATTTTTTTATCTGAATTTTTTGTAGTGTTCAAATTGATAGTTTGAGAAGAGAGTTTGACGGAATACCTTCATATGAGGAAATCTTGGCCATTTCCATTGATTTAGTTTTTCAATAAACTGTGGTCTCAAAAGAAAAGATAAAATCCCTAATGTTTCTAAAGCAACGCAACCAGGATAGTAAATGGAAGTGGTGAAATGTCAACTCATCCACCTATGTGAATCTTATATCTAACATAACAATAGTCCCAATCCATGTTGAACTTTAGCACGGATTCATAATGGTCAATGAAATAATTGGGAATTATTATGGTGTCTCAAGTGGCCACCACCTTACTATTGTGCCATGTTTGGAAATGTCTTTCATTTAGGTTGATTTTATCCTCAAAAATTTCAACCTTCTAAGATGAAAACACTATGGACACTAAATCCCCATTCACAAGAGAGGTGATGTTGCAACATGCAACTTACGCAACTTTATGCAACTATATGCAACTAGGTGTGGCAATTTCAACTTTATGCAACTAAATGAAACTATATGCAACTGTGTTGAAAGTGAGACGTGTTGTAACTATATTGCAACTTATGCGACTACATGCAACTTATGCAACTATATTACAACTTATGCAACTATATGCAACTTATGAAACTATAATGCAACAGTCCTAAGAAGATTTAAATAGGACCTAAAAACCTTATGTAAATATACCAATGGTTCCAAATGCAACTATATTGCAACTATATTGCAACTTATGCAACTATATTGCAACTATATTCTCAAATATTGGTGAGTGGTCAAATGTAACTATATTGCAACTTATGCAACTATATGAAACTATATTGCAACTTATGAAACTATATTGCAACAATTTCGTATGCAACTATGCAACATGCAACTTATGCAACTTCAACAACTTTATGGAACTTATGCAACTTTACGCAACTTTATACAACTATATTGCAACTATATGCAACTACCAAAAAAAGTATATTGGCACGATAACTTATCTTCTTGTTTCAACGAGTGTAGGTACCACCAAATAGGTATCTATCGGATCTATCTTCTTCAAGTGATGATCAAGATATAGTAAGAGAGGTTGAAAGTGAGATGTGTTGTACTAGATCTACCAGTACTAGATCTACCAGTTCTAGATCAACTAGGTTGGAAAAGGTAAGGAAAAGATTTTGTACCTGCATGCAATTTTTTATTTCTAACGAAGGGTCATGTAATTATGATGTTGAGAGCATAGGTGTCATTGAGTTTCCCTTGAGGTATAAACATATAGTGCAACGATGGGCACCTAAGGAGCTACCTGAAGTGGACACAGATTTCTTCATCGGTGGGAGGATGTATCGCATTGCTCCTTCGTCCTTACATGGATTGGGGTTATTTTCCA
>ML777116.1:771501-798230 GCA_009831015.1 Picea engelmannii
AGAGGTGACTTAAGGGGATAAGTCATTTTATCATATTTTATTTACCCATAATTATTTTAATTGAGAGAAGTGGTTACATGTGCCTCTTGGGGAAAGGCCATGGGGTTCTTTATTTTCAAGTAAATATTTAAACACATATTGTGGGTTGTTTGGGGGTTCTTCTTCACTCACTATGTTCATTCATTATTCATTTGTTCACACTCTTCATTATGTTTACGTTTTCACTCATTCATTCTTTTTGTTGAAATGGGACCCTGGAGGTGAATTATTGAGGAGGAAGCCATTGTTTGTTGGCTAGAATAGTGACTAGTGTGTTTCAGCCATGAATGAATGTCTGCATGTGTTATATTTATTGGAATGTACTAAATTTTATTCACAACTGCGATTCCTGAGAGTCCCAGCATGGACATTCTTGACCAAATGCACTAGAACCCTAGAAGGAGTAGGACAACTTGAGGAACTGCATGGTAGAGAAGGGGGTCCATTCTCTTGGGTTGTGAAAGCTGAAGAGAAGAGAGTTGGTGTAATTTGGATTGTTGTGTGTTAAGAAAACTATGAGATATTGAGTGTTGACTTGTTTGGGAAGTTGCGTGGCACCCTGGAATTGTCCTTGTTGACTCGTAGCCTTGGATCGAGGGTGACCTATTGTTGAGATTTGGAACAATAGTATCTATGGTTGGGTGGAACTTCCTTGGTCTGCAACCAGTTGGTAAATTTGTTTCATTAAAGATAAGTTTTCTTTATCATTTATTTCTCCGTTGTATATTTATTTAAATTGTGTATTAATTATTGTCTCTAATATTCATATTGTATAACATGCATGGTTGTTGGTTATTGTTTTGTATGGCATGTTTAAATATTATTTATACTATAGAATGAATCTTTATTATTGCATGTGTTGTTATCATGTTTCTTTCATGCTTATTTAATAATTAAATGGTATCATAATTCAAATTTAGTTTTGAATAGAGTTTATGAGGAGGTAGCATGCCCGACCTAGGGGTGGCTGGGTATGTTACATCTCTTTGAGTGTCTTTCTCGATATCTTTTTACTGATATTTTTCTTGGTTTTTCTTATGATCTGGTGGAGACAGTTGAGGTGGGAACAAATTCTCTGTAAGAGAAGTTGACTTTTCTGTCGGCCCCTTCTTATTATAGGTTTAACCCTTATCCTACATAGTCAAATGTTTTTTTGTCTCTTGTGAGCCTAATACTTCTTGCTTCTCCTTGTCAGTTTGTTTCTTTTGTCATTCTTATGCTTCTCCTTGGACATTCTTCTTATGGATCACTGGCTTAGTATTCATCAGTTGTATTGGGTCCCTATTGTCGAACAACTATCATAATGGGAGAGTATTCTTTAAGTCTTGGTAATGGTGCTCTCCTTGTCCCTCCATATTCTATTTTTACGGCTCTCCTTTGTTGATTTTTGTAGCTTCGCGAGGTATTTTCACTAGAGGCCAAGGCACCATGCATTTGGGAATTTTTGTTGGCACCAATTTTGAATTTTGTTTTAGTGAAATCAACCTTGAAATGAGACCAGGTCCTCATGGTAAAGTTGATGGGATTTGTGGGTTTTTGTGTGGGTGCTACACCCACAAAGAGGATAAAAATATTTAGAATAATTTTTGAGTTTAGGAAGGGCTCCTAAAATCACTTGTTGGACTCTTATATAAAGGAGAGATGTGATTTTGACATTACATCATCATCCTAGAATAATGGAGTTGGCATAAGTGTGTTCGCACTTGTGTCAAGGATGGTTGGTGATCTCAACTAGGAAAGTTTCCAAGGTGGCAGATTTGGCCTAGGAGAAAGAAAATGGTAGAGAGATAAGTTTACGGAGGTGACCATACCATTTTTGTGTACTCATACATAGTTTATCGATGAGTGAAGTGAGTATGTACATTTGTTATAAAAGAATGAATCACATATAGGGTATACATGGTTTGTAGGAGAGAAAACCACGTATGTCTGTGGGTTTCTACTTGGTGAATCACATATCCAGTTTTCTGGGAAGGTACAAATCTGTACAAGCTGACAGGTAAGTTAGCAGGGTGTAAAACTATTCTATAGAAGATTCTTGGGTACAAGACATTTTTAGATATTCTTGAGGTTTGGTTTCTTGTTTGTATATTGGAAGACAAATTTGACCTCATATTTGGGGATTTTGAGAGGAATAGTTCTATCCTCAGTCTTGGTGACTTTGAGATGACCAGTTTTGGTCCTCAGATTTGGAGAATTGGATAAAGTTACAAAATAGAAATATGGTGCCTCTTTTGTATTGATGATTCATCTTTGATATTGTTGTTTCTGTTTCATATGTCTTTAATCAATAATTTTAGTGTAAAGTTGTTCAGTGATAGTTAGATCACTAGGATGCAATTTTCATATCTAAAATTAGTCACATAGAGTTGCATGTGAAAATTGACATGGTATGAGAGCTTGGGATTTGAAAAGATGGGGATCATCTTGAGACACTTTCGTGGCTACAACAATGGGAGAGTGTTGTACTTGGTCTTGTTCTTGTTCCAGTAAGGTCAATATGGTGAATACATTGAATCTTGATGATAGGTTAGAAGGGGAAACCAACTTCTGGGATTGGAAGGAAAGGGTTCTCCTTTTGTTGGAAGAGAATGACCTCGAGGAATATGTTGAGGATGTGGTTCCTAGCCCAACTAATCAAATAGATTTTTCATTTCACAAGAATAGGTAAGTGAATTCCAAGAGAGTATTGCTAGAGTTCGTGAAGGACCACTTGATTCCTCACATTGTTGAGAAAGAAACTGCCAAGGATATCTATGATGCTTTGGTGGGTATTTACCAAAACAAGAATAATGGTAGTAAGATACACTTGAAGCATAGCTTCAGATTATTAGGATGGACAGTGAAGACCCAATTTTCAGTTATCTTATGAAGATTACATAGATACGAGATCATATCACAGTTATTGGTGAGATAGTGCAGAACATTTAGTTGGTGAATGTAGAATTGAGATGTACTTCTTGGTTGTTGACCCTAATTATCTTCTTGATTTAGAGGTCTTTGTTTTCAGTCATGTTTATACCCCATGAAGACTTTACACCCTAGAAGAATATACACTTCTCCACGTGGGGGAGTGCGGAGGGGGGTTACCCCCTCTGTGGGGTCCTAGGGGTCCATCCCCCCGACTAGGGGGTCTGGAGGAAAGCGGGCCCCCGAAGGAAAAATTTCATTGTAAATATGGACCATTCATTATAAGGTCACAGATATGATCATAGAAGTTATGTTAGGGATTTTTTCTCTAGAAGGAAACCCTCTTTATGAGGAAAATGTATTGCGGCTATGAATCATTGTGAATATTGTATTCTGAGAGAGGAGACTGTGAGAGAAAGGAGAGGAAGTTACAACAGGTGTGTTGTAGGTTGTATCCCTTCATTTTCTAGATAATAATAAAGGAAGGACCTGATAATTTCTCTGGTGGACGTATCCCACACTGGGTGAACCACGTATATCTGTGTCTCTATTGTATTGTGTATATTTTGTGTTTTATTTCTGAATTTGTTTTATTTTATTTCTCCGCGACCTGTTTTTCTAACAACTGGTATCAAATAAAAAGGTAACTCGGAAGAAAAGAGGGTTCCTGGTTCAAGTGGGAGCAATGGCGGAAGATGGAAAGTTTAGGGTCAAGAAATTTAATGGCCAAAACTACTAGTTATGGAAGATGCAGATGGAAGATTATTTATATCAGAAGGATATATTCTTACCATTGGGTGGAATAACAAAGAATTCGATGACCATGAAGGATGAAGAATGGGAGGTTCTTGAAATAAAGGAACTAGGAACAATACGGCTGAGCCTGGCAACGTCAATGACTTTCAATATTTTGAAAGAAAAGACAACGAAGGAGCTGATGGACGGATTGGGTAAACTGTATGAAAAACCATCAGCATCCAATAAGGTATTTCTAATGAAGAGATTATTTAATATGAAGATGTCGGAAGGTGGATATGTTTTAGATCATTTAAATGAATTTAATATGGTTACTAATCAACTAAGTTCTATCAAAATGGACTTTGATGATGAGGTCAGGGCACTTCTAATCTTGTTCTCGTTGCTAGAAAGTGGAACAGCTTGTTCATAGTTGTAAGTAACTATGTATCTGGTTCAAACAATTTAAAATTTGATGATTTTATTGGTGTTATTCTTAGTGAGGAAATGCGATGGAAAAGAACAGGTGAGACACAATGTAATGCATTAAACATGGAGAAAAGGGGAAGACAAAAGGATAGAGGAAAGGGATCAGGGAACCGCGAGAATTCTAGAAAGGAAAAATTGAAATCCAGATTTGGAAAGATAGAGTGTTGGAATTGTGGGAAGAAAGGACATCTGAAGAAAGATTGCAAAGCTCCAAAGAAACAAAGAGATGGACAGTAGGAGAAAAATTAGGAAGCAAATGTAACAGGTGATGTGTTACAAGATGTTTTGATTCTTTCTGTAGATAATATTTCTGAGTCTTGGGTAGTAGATTCAGGGGCTTCATTTCATGCCACACCCCATAGGAAACATTTTCTAGATTATGTTCAAGGAGATTTTGGACAGGTTCATTTGGGTGATGATGCACCATGCAAAATTGTTGGAATGGGAAAGGTAAAAATAAAGAAAAACAATGGAAATCAATGGTTGTTGAAAGAGGTGAGACATGTTCCATATATAAGTAAAAATATAATTTCAACAGGGAAGTTGGAAAGTGAAGGTTGTATATCCATATTTACAGATAAGGTGTGGAAGGTCACCAAAGGATCATTGGTGATAACAAAAGGAGAGAAGGTAGGTACATTGTATTTATGTACTGGTAATACTAACTTTTCTATCTCTTTAGCTTCTGCAGGAGTGGATAAAATAGTATGGCATCATAGGCTTGGACACATGCATGAGAAGGGGATGCAGATACTTCACAAAAGAAATTTGTTTCCAGATCTTAAACAAATTGATTTGGATTTCTGTGAGCATTGTGTTTATAGAAAACATAAGAGAGTCAGATTTTTCAGAGTCGGAAAATAAAAGAAGAGTGAAAGGTTAGAGCTTGTGCATAAAGATGTATGGGGACCAACTCAGGTATCATATCTTGGTGTCTCTCGTTATTATGTTAATTTTATTGATTATTCAACTAGAAAAAATTGGGTTTATTGCATTCAACAAAAATATGATGTTTTTTATACTTTTAAGAAATGGAAAGATTTGGTTGCGAATGAGACAGGAAAAAGGTTGAAGTGTCTTAGATAAGACAATGGAGGGGAATATTGTAGCAAGGATTTTGATGATTATTGTTCATACCATGGGATTTGTAGAGAGAAGATAGTTCCAGAAACACCACAAGAAAATGGTGTGTCAAAAAGGATGAACATGACAATCATGGAGCGTGCAAGGAGTGTGAGATTGCATGATGGTTTTCCCTTATAGTTCTAGGAAAATGTTGTAGATAATGTTGTTTACTTAATAAACAGAGGACCTTCAAGCTCCTTGGATGGTATAATTCCATAGGAGGAATGAACATGTAAAAAGGTAAAATATTCTTTTTTGAAGACTTTCGGTTGTAAATCATTTGTCCATATTGATAAAGAAAATAGAACAAAGCTTGAGGAAAAATCCAAGAAGTTTACCTTTATTGGATACGGTGTTAATGATTTTGGTTATCGCTTATGGGATTATGAAAATAAAAAAAATCATTAGGAGTAGAGATTTCATATTCAATGAGAAGGTCATGTACAAATATCAGTTGCAGGGAAAGAAACATGAAAAAGAAAAACTAGAATACATAGTTCTTGATGAGATCACTAAAAAAGAAATTCCAAAGGTACCAGAAAATCAAAATGTACAGCAATAGGATCAACAGGTACCTCAAACTACTACAAGTGTTGTTAGAAGATCTATCAGGTCAAATAGACCCCCTGAACAATACTATCCTTCATTGTATTATTTATTGTTGATTGATTCTAGTGAACCAGAATGTTATAAAGAGGCAATACAGGAAGACACCAAAAAGAAGTGGGAGCAAGGAATGAAAGAGGAAATAGATTCCTTGGTAAATAACCAGACTTGGCACTTGGTTTAGTTGCATGCAGGAAAAAGAGCATTGCAGAATAAATGGGTTTACAAGTTGAATGAAGAATATGGAGGAAAAAAGAGGTACAAGGCTAGACTTGTTGTAAATGGGTTTGCACAAAAGAAATTTATAGATTTTGATGAAATATTTTCTCCTATTGTTAAAATGACTTCAATTAGGAATATTTTAAGTCTTGTGGCAGTAGAAGATTTTTATCTTGAACAGTTAGATGTAAAAACAACTTTTCTCCATGGGGATTTGGAGGAAGAGATTTATATGCAACAACCACAGGGGTATGAGGTCAAAGGGAAGGATAACTTGGTATGCAGGTTGAAGAAGAGCTTGTATTTTCTAAAGCAAGCTCCAAGGCAATGGTATTTGAAGTTTGATAGGTTTATGACAAAACAAGGTTATAGTAGATGTGATTTTGATCACTGTGTTTATTGTAAAAGGCTAGAAAATGGAAGCTATATTATCTTTCTATTGTATGTAGATGACATGTTTGTTGCAGGGTCTAATATGAAGGATATAAATGTGCTCAAGAAGAAATTACCTAATCCATTTGCAATGAAGGATTTGGGTGATATAAAAAAAATCCTTTGTATGAGAATACCAAGAGATAGGAAAAATCGAAAATTGACATTGTCTGAGGGTGAGTACATAGAGAAGGTGTTGGAGAGGTTTAGAATGTAGAAGGCAAAACCAGTTAGTACACCTTTGGCCAACTATTTCAAATTAACTAAGGAAATGTGTCCCAAGACACAGGAGGAGATAGAATACATTTCCAGGGTCCCTTATTCATCAGCAGTTGGCAGCTTGACGTATGTGATGGTTTGCACAAGACCAGATATTGCACATGCAGTGGGAGTTGTGAGAAGGTATATGAAAAATCTAGGTAATAACAATGGGAGGTAGTAAAGTGGATTCTCGGGTATTTGAGAGGTACCGCTACTCATGCATTATGTTTTGAAGGTTTAGAAACTATTCTACAAGGATACGTTGATTTAGATATGGCAGGTGATAAAGATAGTAGGAGGAGCACCATAGGGTATGTTTTTACTGTAGGTGGAACAACATTAAGTTGGATTTAAAAACTGCAAAAGGTTCTGGCACTTTCAACAATAGAGGAAGAGTATGATGTTGCTACAGAGGCTAGTAAAGAGATGATTTGGTTACAGAGTTTTATGGAGGAATTGGGAAAGAAGTAGGAGAATAATAGGTTGTATTGTGATAGTGAGAGTGCCATTGATCTTGCGAAGAACTCATCCTTCCATTAGAAGAATAATAATATATAGCTCAGGTACCATTTCATACGACCAGTCTTGTAAGATGGACATTTGAAGTTGGAAAATATACACACTAGCCAAAATTCTACACACATGTTAACAAAGGGAGCAACTAGAGAGAAACAAAGTTCTTGCTCAGTTTAAGTTCATCTTCAAGAATGAAGATGAAGATCAGAAATTTTCCAGGTCAAAGAAGGTTCATTGTCCAAGAGATACAACAACGATGGGGTTGTTGAGACCAGTCTCCAAGTGGGAGATTGTTGGTTGTGGAGACTGATTATCTTCCTGATTCAGAGGTCTTTATTTTGAGACATGTTTATACCCCATGAAGACTTTACACCTCGGAAGAATGTACACTTCTCCATGTGGGGGAGTGAAGAAGGGGGTTACCCCCTCTACGGGGTCCTAGAGCAAGCATTCCGCAATGGGGGTTCGGGGGAGAAGCCCCTGAAGGAAAAATTGCCTTGTAAATGTATATTGTAATTTCATTGTAAATCTAAACCATTCATTATAAGGTCGCAGATTTGATGGTTATGTTAGGTTTTTTTTTCCCTAGAAGGAAACCATCTTTTATGAGGGAAATGTATTGTGGCTATGAATCATTGATAATATTGTATTCCGAGAGAGGAGACTATGAGAGAAAGAAGAGGAAGTTACAATGGGTGTGATGTAGGTTGTATCCCTTCATTTGTTGGATAATAATAAAGGAAGGACCTGGCAATTTCTATGGTGGACGTAGCCTACACTGGGTGAGCCATGTATATATGTGTCTATATTGTATTGTGTATGTTCTGTATTTTATTTCCGCATTTGTTTTATTTTATTGCTATGTGATCCTATTTTTCTAACAGTATTCCCAGGTGTTGAAGGGGCCTCTTAGGCCATAATAGTCATCACATACATGTATTGTTAGACATTATACATGGATTGGATAAATTCAAATAAATACATATATATGTATGTAATAAAGGATAACGAGAACATAATGAATGATTAGTTGGAGCGGGTGAAACCACTCCAACCATTTACCTATTGTATAAATAACCCTAAAGGAGGAATACGAAAGTGGTAGGATATCCTTCCCCACATTTATCTGCTTCTTTCTTGGGATGTGTGTGTTCTTGATGTGCATTCGAGTACAGTCTCTCTTTAATGCTTGTCTCAATTGCTTGGACTACAACATTTTGGTTATGTTTCCATGTGTATTGAATTCGGGGTTACCTGAGATGCTCGTGGAAAGAGAATGCTTATCTCAATTGCTTGGACTACAACATTTTGGTTATGTTTCCATGTGTATTGAATTTGGGGTTGCCTAAGATGCTCGTGGAAATAAAGAAGTTTGTGTTGAAGATGATCTTGGAGTGACCTTGTTCCTAGTGGGTGAGAGTCACATGGAAGAATCTTGCATATAATAACGAGAAAATATAAAGCCAAAGATAAGTATATATTTAGAGAATAGAAGAATAAGAAATTAGCTGCTATAAATATTCACTCCTAAACATACCTAAGAAACATTATTGAATAACATTGGTGATTATTTTTAAAGTTTGTTATGGAAAATTTTGTTGGTGTTTCGTATAATATGAGTTTGAAAGAAGACTCAGTTACAAATTAATTTAGAAAGAAGTTCATGGGCATCGATTCATTGCTGGAAGTTCCAAAGAAAAAATATCTATGGAGTGATGATGTCAAGTCGTTAGCATGTTCAACTAAAGTTTCTACATTCTTTGCATTGTTTCTTTTATAATTATGAATTTTGTATCTGATCGGTTGTCAAGCAAGATTTGTTAGATGTGGCCTGAGATCAACTTTTTGAATGTCTACCTTATCTACCCATGATATTGTTGGTAGTGTGTGGATTGATCTAAATGTATTAATTAAAATTCACAAGCATTCTTTCTGTTGTTGAGATAAAAAAATCCTTGTCTGTGTGCTATATGGGGGTTTTACTGGTATGGGATAATGCACACCAAATCGACCTTATGCATCTTAAATTTATGGAACCCTATCCCTTAATTTATGCTCAATCATGGATAATTCTTGCATTGATAGCAATAGGTCGAAAGGTTTGATCAAGAATGGATTTTTATTTTGCAAGAATCTAGTCGGGTCACTTCATTGAGCTGTGATAACTGCTTGAGTGTAGAAGGAATCTGAAATTGATATTTAGTATGGGTGACTATGGAAAGTTTGACCTACATATAACCATTTAACCGCTATGTATTTACATTGTCAATGTCGTCGCATTGTAGTTCTCCTATTGCAACCATATGACAAAGATGACACACTTACTTACAAAGTCGCCTCATATTATTTTTTCTTGTTGTTCATGTAGTTGTTGCTCAAAAATAGGTCCATTATGCCTACATTGGGTTTGAATCTTCCAATACATTAGGCGTCATGCTTGAAATCATCGCTACATTTAGTATGATGAAAATGTTTTGGAACTTTTTGTGAGAAAAATTGATATTACCGGAGAAATGAAATTTTGAAGGAATACATGACATAAAATACTATTGGAGGATACCTATAGTCACCTATTGACATTGTTGTCGTGTTGATCACTATAGAAAATAAAAACTCTTGTATCATGATGTAATGGATTTAAAAGCATGAGAAATTCTTTGGTATTTTGTTCGGATATTGGGATTTACTGGAAATTGACACTCAAGATAAGGAGGTTGATGACATAAATGATGGAAAGAATGTTGAGGTTGGATTGTATTCATTGTATTATGATTTTATGTCAAGCAGTCCGATAATAAGAGTATGTTGAAGGTCACGAGTAGAAAAACACTAACCTATGAGTGGATCAATAACAACCTTTGAAGTTCCTGGTCTATCATATATTGGTGGAGGAATATGTCAACTACTGGTCGAATGGTCGACTTGATCCAACAGAAAACAAATGTTTTAGCATAGAATTTCCACCCAGTGCTTGGGATAGAGAGCTAGCATGAATGAATTATTTTTGGACGATATGTTGAGGTATATATGAAAATTTTCAATTATTTCATGTAAATGTCATTTCAATTTTTCTGGGTGTCATACAAATCTCATTACCAAATCAGCAATTTTCACCATGGGTTGTTTAGCAAAAGCATATGGGGGTACATGGTGTTACCGAAGATCAAGAAATTGATATAAAATGCATAGAAGGAGTAAATGGAGTTATAAAAATGTTACATTAAGGAATCGAGTAATTTGAGTTGAATAATTATATGTAATGTTGGTCTCTATGAATCATTAGTATTGAACATGTATATGAAGGATAATTTGAGTCTGTGTCCAATCAGTCACATTTGTCATTGAAGAAAGCAGGGGGTCACATTTGTCATTGAAGAAATGAGGGGGTTAAACAAGCATCTTTCAAAGGAAGGTGATCCCCTACATCATTGTAATGTAAGTCGGTTGTTAGGTGACAAGATTGGTTTCTCACCAATGTCAGTTGATATCCAATTGACAACATTGTATTGAGTTGTAAAAGTCTGGTACTAGAAAAAGTGCCTGTATTTTTTTCCATTGAGTTGTAGTCCATGTAATACCAAATGCAAACTCTATATATTATCAAAGACCAGAAAAGCATAAATAAGAACATTCAAGTTTTTAGAGCAACAAAGAAAAGCAATAAAAGACTGAGCATTGATGATGAGCATTGAAAACATTTAAGAAAGAGACAGTTGATGATGAGACACACACATGAGAGTTGAAAAGACAAGATGATGGCAGAAGAATGATTGAAATGATTGAGACCCCTAGTATAAAAGTTAAAAAATAGTTCTTGAGTTGTGACCTCAAAAGAGAGAAAGAAGAGAACGGGTATATTGACAGAGCATAGAGTAAGACGTTCATATGGGCAGATGAACCATCATGGAGTGTTGGTCAGCTGCGATGTCCTTCCAGGATGATCCACTCACTAGTCTCAAGGAACTAGATATAAAGGTCTAATAATAGGATCACGGTGACCATTGTTGGGTGGGATAAAAGCATTGTGAGACTCACTGACTGCACATGTCACTACCAGATTGAATACAAAGGCCAAAGAGTAACACATCATTAGTTGTTTTCACACTTTCTCAAGATGACCAAGGATTTGAGTGTGGGGGATATGTTGAGGGGGCCTCTTAGGCCCTAATAGTCATCACATACATGTACTATTTGGCATTAGACATAGAGTGGATAAATTCAAGTAAATATATGTGAATGTATTTAATAAAGGATAAAAAGAACCTAACAAATGATTAGTTGGAGCGGGTGCAACTGCTCCAACCATTTACCTCTTGTCTAAATAACCCTAAAGGAGGAATAAGAAAGCAGTTGGATATCCTTACCCACATTTATCTTCTTATTTCTTGGGATGTTTTTGTTCTTGATGTGCATTCCAATGTAGTCTCTCTTGAATGGTTGCCTCAATTTACTAGACTACAACACCAGCTCCTGGGAACCATTTGTGCAGGGGATCTGTGCATGAGACAAGTTCCCAGAATTTGACAGACTATGGAAAAATTGTATCTAGGAGAAGACCCGGTAATTAGTATCAAGAGATGATATGGATGGTGTGGTAAAGAGTAGCAATGATGATAACTAGGCCCTTGCATCTCACACTAGGAAGGAAGGAAGGGGTTCTCCAGATAGAAGAGGTTTGTTAGGGAGAATGGATTCTCCTAAGAGGGAAGCTTATCCAGAGATGAGATGGAAGAAGGATCTTAGTAAGATCATATGTTTTGAGTGTCTTGATTTTTGGCAATATGCTTCAGAGTGTCCACACTAGAGAGGAAGAGAAAGAATTAAGCATGGATCAACAACAGAGGTTGATGAGGTTCCAGATAGGTTACATAGGGGGGTATTGTTGGTATATTCCCTTTTAGGTACTATCTCCAGTTGAGAGAGATGGTTGGTGGATAGCAGATCATCTTGCCATATGACAGGTGCAATAGAGTTGTTTTAATCTCTCACATAGACTATCTAATGCTTATGTGTGGAGATTGGTATGGGAGCCAGGAATTTAGTACAAGGATCAAGTATTGTATCATTTCAATTGGAGTTAGGAGAGATACTAAGGGTGTCGAATGTGTTGTGGGTGCCAGAACTTAGGACGAGTGTCCTCTGAGTCTTGTATATTGAGAGGAAGGGATATCATTTATCATTTCGAGATGGACAGGTATTACTTGTACCCAAATGTCCTAGATTCAGATAAGAAGTGGTTCTTGGAGTTAGGGAGGGAAACCTATGAGTGTTGTGGCCAATAGGAGCAAAGAGATAGATGAGGAGGAAAAGGTAGCTCCATGAGTGGTGAGGTAGGTGACCCCACAATCAATATCGAATCAAAGGGAGACAATGCTCAGAGGGAGTTGATGCATCCACCCCTTCCCTCCTAGGGGTTCTGCAACCTCCCAGTCAAGGATCTTCAAATATCTGAGCTGGATCAGCTCTTCGAGACCCTGTTAACCCCCAATTTAATTTAACACGGGCCCTTTTTCTCCTTAGGCACAAGTCTTATGGAACCCACAAATCTTTTTCCTCGCGCTCTTGGAAAGTCTATGATGGTGGGCACTAGCTCCTTCCACTACCCCCCCCCCCCCTCATATGACCTCGGGTTGTGACCCGAGGTTTAGCCCAAAAGGATCTTTGGGATTCGGGCTTCGGTCATTTTTAGAAAAACTAGCTCCAAAACCTCTGGACTCCAAACCATGAACACAATTGGCACAAGAATCAAAGATTCTCACTCCTATAGAATCCAATGACTAAGATATTGTCGGAAATTTGGGCTTCGGTCGACTTCATGTGTGCACTCCACAAATCCTCAGAATTCCTTCTCCCAACTCTTTAATATTTCTTCACCTTTCTACACCTGCTTTCTTTGAGAGTGCTTACCACCCAAAACTATAGTTCGAGTTCCATGTGATCCTCTTGATTGACAATTGAGATCCATCCTTCTCTCTACCTCAGATGACTTATAGTCAATGCTCCTCCACGTTATTTCTCCCGGTATGTCAGTTCTCTAGTGTGGATCTTCACGCTCCACATGTCCCTCTGCTCTTCGATGGATTCTGTTGCCTTCGACCCTCTGGGACTTACGACCTTCAAGAGTTTTGGTTATTCCACTTTTCCTTTCCTCCAAAGGACTCTTCCTTCGAAGTCTGTGGATCACTGTCACTTGTCCTTCCCAACACCAATGGCTAGGATGACTTCGCTCCTCGCAATTTTGGAAGAAAATCATTTTTGCTCCACACAATTTCTCCGAAGATCTTCCTCCCAAAACCTCTCCGATCTTCCACCACTTGTCACCATGGGCAATGGATGATCCCGAAAGGATTATGTACTTATGATATCCCACTCTCCTATTCACTTTAAAAGGGTTTAAGTCTTGTGCACTTTCCTCTGGATCCAACGACTGTTGGTCCTTCAATCCCAAATTTGGCGGTTAGGATATGTCTCCTCATCAACACTCCTCCTTCCATTTGGACTTCGATCCAAGGGTCCAAATATTCTCCGAAAATAGATATGACAACTTTGGTTTCTCCTCTCTGCTGAGCTTAGAATTTCTCCCGAATTGGAAGAATTAGAATAGCCCAAGGTTGAGGCCTTGGATCCTCCTGCGAGCTTGGCTATTTTGAGTCTCGACTTGTTTTTCCTCCTTGATATTGAACTTGGAATAAGTTCACCTGTGCACAATATTTATGTTGTCTACACAAATTTGAACTTGTAGGGTCCTTTTACCTCTGCTCATTGTGTAGAGTCACGGTGCACACTTGCACTATTTCTCCCGAGCTTAGAAATTTCTCGATCCTCCAAAAGGTATCGACCTTCTGCTCCCTTCAAAGGGATTTTTTTTCCCTCTTGGAACTTAACACTCATCCTCTTGAGCCTTTTGAACTTGAAGCAAGTTATCCTACGCACACCTTGTGTTATTCCTTCTGATATTTGTTATGCACTTCGATGAAGTGTGAGCACATTCTTGCGCTTCTCCCACAGTATAGGACTCAGAATGTCTTTTCCTCTTGCGCTCCTTGAATCGACCTTTCTGTGCACGATGACATTGTTTCTCTTGAGCTTTGAACTTGCTCAACTTTTCTAAGAGTCTTGGCCCTTTGTTTATTTGATAGGTTCTTGCACCCTCCTAGCTCTTCCGTGATATTTTCCTATAGAGCCTCTACCAACACTTCAAGAGGGTGTTTTCCTTGTGCATAAATTGCACAACTTCACTCCTAAAGTTCTGAATTATGAGAATTCATTTCGTGCACTCCTTGCGCCTTATCAATGCACTCCTTGCAGATCCTTTCCTTTAGAGTGTTCAACAACTCTAAAGTAGTTTCTCCTTCCACGTATTTCCAAAGTGTTCAGTAGCACTTGGGTTTCCTCTCCTTGACACTTCTCTTCTCTCAGAAACTCGAAATAGAGTTCTTCTTGTGCACACTTGCACCTTCTCGATGACCACCTGTAAGAGATATCAGAGTATTCAACAACTCTGGTTGTGCTCTCTTCTGCATAAAATTTCCCCTCTAAGGTGTTCAACAACCTTGAGGCTCCCCTCGAGTTGTGTTTTCTTTGGTGTTCCCTCATCTCACTTTCTTCTCTGACTTGAAAGAGTGCATATGTGCACTCCTTACGTTGGCTTAGAGAGTTCCCAATACCCTGTTGTGCACTCGTTGCATAGCCTAAAGAACCCAGAACAACTCAACAACTTTCAAATAGATAGTGAATTATATCTTAACCATGCATATGGAAACCTATCATACATATATAGCATATGCACACATAAACATACAAATAACATTCATAAACATTCACCACACAAGAATTTATAAATAGGTAAATATGTTCTTTTTGTATTAATACCTAAATGCAAATTACAATGTGTGAGCTCGAACTACAACTGAGTCTCGTCTCTCTCTCTCCTCTCCTTGTCTTCTATGATTCAATGAATAATTGTTTACAAGATTTTACAAAAGAGGGGATCCACAAGCCTTTCCCTCCAAGCTACACTAGTGGTGTCTAATCACCATTTACAATGCCTATCTACTGAGGCAGATTACATTAAATGAACATCTAGTCCTAATAGAATCTAGATCAGCCTACTGTCAGCCATTAAAGGCAATTTCAACTATTGCTTATACAAAGTCATGAGTCAGATATTCTCAAGCCTTACAACATTTAATCTACTTTAATTACATTTAAATTTTATATTTGAAGGAAAAATGAGAGGGTTGGCACCTCTCCCCTCCTTGAATGTGCGTGGATGTGCTAGATAGACGGTGCATTGCTGAGGTGGAGAAATTCTCCTACATCATACTCCACTATTGGGAAATTCATGAGCTCCTCTGCTCTGTTGTTGAAGTCCCCCTAGATCCCAAACTCTTCTTTGGAGCTGTCCTCCTACTCCTCTTCTTTGTTGTTGTTGTTGCTTCCCTACTGCTCTTGCAACTCCTCCTTTGTTCAGCTTCCTCCTACTGACAACTTATTTTTCTAACTTCAACACCATCTCTCTTGTCTCCTGTATCACCTCTTCCAACATCTCTCCTAGTTGGTTCCTTCTTAGAAGTATTGTTTGTTACGCTTCCTCATGTTGATAAAATAGCAAATCAACCTGATCTCCCACTCTGTATCTGTCACTTGTGGCTTTGACTTGCCACTCTGCTGTAGATTCCAATTCTGTAGGATCCTCACTAAGCTATTGCCGCTCAGCTATCTCCTCTGGAAGACTAACTCTTGTCAGATCCTCTTGTACTGGTTCAACTACATCTTCCTTCAGCTACTCCTCATGTTGTCATTCTTCTCTCTTTGACATGTCTATCTCCTGGCAGCCATATTCTAGTTCTTGATTATTCAACCAATCCTCTAGTATCTCCAATTCCTTCTCCCATGGAGTGAGCATATTAATTGTATGCTCCTCTTTTTATGTTGGGGAAGAATTTAGTATCTTCTCCTCCTCCTCCTCCTTCTCCTATATGACAGTTTGTATTGGATGTCCTTATGTTATTTCCTATGCAACACATGCTATGGCCTCAACTTGGCTACTTGGAAGGAATATATGAATTCCCTAATGATCATAACACACCCTTGATCCTCCTCCATACGCTCTCCTTGATGATATGAAATCTCAACTGAGTTCATGAGACTTTCAGATAGTCTCCTCTCCTCTCCCTTTCCTTCCTAGAAAATTGGGATTTCTTCCTTGTCCTCCTACCAGTCTATGAGATCAACCGATCTCATTTCATTTCCCACCTAGAAATATGATAATTTTCCTCTGCCCTCCTGGCGGTTTATGAGATTGCTAGATGATCTCTTCTCCCTATCACTAAGTTTTTCTCTTACTTCTGGCTCACAGATATGAACCACTTCCACTGTGTCACTGAGGGTTTCAAATTCCCTCAGCCACCTCCTCAACACTTGTTTCTTCCTTCTGGCCAACAAATTTTGAACATGCTACCTTGCTCTCTGGTTCAGAGGCCATTCATACCTCCAGCATTCCTGTGCCTCTTGTTGCATCTTCAGTGCTAGCTTATCGAGCTCTGCTATGATTTCCTCATGCTCTTTGTCTATATTTTCCTTTTTTTTATGCTAGTGACCCTTTCCTTGACCATGCCTATGGCCTTCAGTATCCATATTATTTATCTGTCTACATCCCTCCTGGTTGTATGTTGTCTACTCTTCCACTGAGAGTGTCTCCATCTTCTCCCATAACCCACCTGGTTGTTTGCTTGACTGTTGCACACTTGCAAGAAATCATAGATAGATCATCAACACTATGTCTCCCTTCACCTGTTGTCTACATAAACCTCTAATACCATTTGATGTTATCATATTATCTCTTTTCACCTTCTCACCTTTGCATGCTTTCTGCAAGAAAATTTCCACTCTGATACCACTTGATTTAGCCCTCCCTTCCCTCTTAGGGGTTCTGCGACCTCCCGGTCAAGGATCTTCAAATATCTGAGTTGGATCATCTCTTCGGGACCATGATAACCCCCAATTTAATTTAACACAAGCCCTTTTTCTCCTTAGGCACAAGTCTTATGGAACTCGCGGACCCTTTCCCTAGCACTCTTAGCAAGTCTATATAGGTGGGCACTATCTCCTTTTGCTAGCCCCCCCCCTCATGCGACCTCAGGCTGTGACTCGAGGCTTATCCCAAAAGGCACTTCGGGCTTCGGGCTCCGATCTTCGGCCTTTTTCACAACAGCTAGCACCAAAACCTCCAAACTCTGAACTAGGAACACAACTGGTGAAAGAATCCACGGTTCTTAATCCTCAGGCATCCGATGACTAAGATCTCATCAAAAATTTGAGCTTCGGATGAATTCACGTGTGCACTCCAAAAATCCTCAAAATTCCTTCTCCTATATCTTTGGGATTTCTTCACCTTTATGCACCCGCTTTCTTCCATAGTTCTTACCACCCAAAACTACATTTCGAGCGGCACGTGCTCCTCTTGATCGATGATTGAGATCTCTCCTTCTCTCCACCTCAGATGACTTATATTCAATGCTCCTCCACGTTCTTTCTCCCGATATTTCAGTTCTCTGGCATGGATCTGCATGCTCCACGTGTCCCTCTTCTCTTCGATGTCTTATGTTTCCTTTAACCCTCTGGGACTTATGACCTTCAGGAGTTTTGGTTATTCCACTTTGCCTTTCCTCCGAAGGAATCTTCTTTTGAAGTCTGTGGATCATTGTCACGTGTCCTTCCCGGCACCAACATCTAGGATGACTTCGCTCCTCATTACTCCGGTAGAAAACAATGTTTTTTCCATGCAATTTCTCTGAATCTCTTCCTCCAGAAACCTCTCTGATATTTTTCCACTTGTCACCTTGGGCGATGGATAGTCTGGACTAGCTTTGGCACTTCGGGACTTCTGCTATCCCGCTCTCCTGTACACTTTAAAAGGGTTTAAGTCTTGTGCACCTACCTCTAGATCCAATGACTATTGGTCCTTCACACCCAAATCCGACAGATAGGATTTGTCTCCTCCTCAATGCTCCTCCTTCTGTCTGGACTTCAATCCAACAGTCAAAATCTTCTATGACAGCAGATCTAATGGTTGTGGTTGATCCTCTCTGTTGATCTTAGAATTTCTCTCAAATTAGAAGAATTATAATAGCGCAAGGTTGAGGCCTTGGATCCTCCTACAAGCTTTTCTACTTTGAGTATCGACTTGCTTTTCCTCCTTGAGATTGAACCTGGAATAAGTTCACCTGTGAAGACTCTTTGCATTGTCTACACAAATTTTAACCTATAGGGTCCTTTTACCTCTTCCCATTGTGTGGGGTCACGGTGCACACTTGCACTACTTATTCCAAGATCAGAAATCTCTCGATCCTCCAAAAGGTCTCTACCTTCTGCTCCCTTCAAATGGATTTTTGCTCCCTCCTGGAACTTAACACTCGTCCTCTTGAGCCTTTCGAAGTTGAAGCAAGTTATCCTACGCACGCCTTGCACTATTACTTCTGAGATTTGTTCTACACTTCGATGAAGTGTGAGCGCACACTTTCACTTCTCCCATAGTCTAGGAATCAGACTATCACTACCTCCTGCACTCCTTCCATCAACCTTTATGTGCAGGAAAACATTGATTCTCTTGAGATTTGAAATTTCTCAACTTTTCTAAGGGTCTCATCCATTTGTTTCTTTGACAGGTTCTCGCACCCTCTTGGCTCTTCCGTGCTCTTTTCCTACAGAGCGTCTACCAACACTTCAGTAGGGTGTTTTCCTTGTTCATTCCTTGCACAACTTCACTCCTAAAGTTTTGAATTATGAAAATTTGTTTCACAGACTCCTTGCACCTTCTCAATGCACTCCTTACAGAGCCTGTCCTTTAGAGTGTTCAACAACTATGAAGTAGTTTCTCCTTCCATGGATTTCTAGAGTGTTCAGTAGCTCTGGGATGTTCTCTCCTTGATATTTCTCTTCTCTTATAACTTGAAAAAGAGTTCTTCTCATGCACACTTGCACCTTCTCAATGCCCACCTGGTAGAGATCTAAGAGTATTCAACTCCTCTGGTTGTGCTCTCTCCTGCACAGAATTTCCCCTACAAGTTTTTCGACAACCTTGAGGCTCCTCTCGAGTTGTGTTTTCTCTAGTGTGCCCTCCTGGCGATTTCTTCTCTGACTCGAAAGAGTGCAGATGTGCATTCCTTGCACTGGATTACAAAGGTCCCAATACCCTGTTGTGCACTCCTTGCACAACCTAAAGAACCCAGAACAACTCAAAAACTCTCAAACAGATAGTGAATTCTATATTAACCCTGCATATGGAAACCTATCATACATATACAACATATGCACACATAAACACACATATAGCATTCATAAACATTCACCACACATGAATTCATAAATAGGTAAATCTATTCTTTTTGTATTAATACAAGAATGCAAACTACAATGTGTGAGCTCAGACTGCAACTGAGTCTTGTCTCTCTCTCTCTCCTCTCCTTCTCTTCTACGAATCAATGAATAATTGTTTACAATATTTTACAAAAGAGGGGCTCCTCAAGCCTTTCCCTCCAAGCTACACTAGTGGTGTCTAATCACCATTTACAACGCCTATCCACTGAGGCAGATTACATTGAATGAACATCTAGTCTGAATCGGCTCTAGATCAACCTACTGACAACCATTAAAGGAGAATTCAACTATTGCTTGTACAAAGGCATGAATCATCTCTTCTCAAGCCTTACAACATTTAATATTATTTAATTACATTAAAATTTTAGATTTGAGGGAAAAATGAGAGGGTTGGCACCTCTCCCCTCCTTGAATGCACATGGATGTGCTAGATAGTTGGCCCGCTATTGAGGTGGAGTGATGCTCCTGCATCATGATTCATCCCTGAGGATCTAGGAGGGAGGATAAGTCTCCCAGGATTGTGGAAAGGGAGACAATGGCCCCAGTGGATGTGCAGACTCATAGGGAGTCAAGTTTTAGGAGGAGCACGCGATCTCAAAGTTTTTGATATCTCAGGGAGATTCAGTTGGCTAAGAGGGAGAGATGGTCATCCAAAGGGAGTTCCCGCTCAGGTTACATTTGGACAGAAACATATTATAGGACTGACATGAAGGTGTCATGGGTGGAGGAGGCTAGACAAGAGATTTAGAGGGAGGAAGCTTCTAGGGCATGTGAGACCTCTATGGAGGATACACTTGCTTTAGCAGGTTTTTCTACATTAACAGAGGAAGGAAACCAATCAAGAGGTCTGGGGAGCATGAATTCCTTCATTCATAGAGGGAGAGGAAAATGAGGTGTATTACACAAAATGATCCACTTTAGTGATTGAGGATGTGACCAATAAGAAAAAAAATTCCCTTGGGACTAAGGATGTGGCCATTCAGACATAGTGGACAACAAGATGTGTTTCAGTGATTGAGGATGCGACCTGCCATACATATTTTTTCTCAGGGACCGAGGATGTATCCAATAAGACAGACTAGACAACAAGTTGTGTTCCAATGACCATGTATGTATCCAGTTAGACAGATTTAATAGTAATATTATCCAATCATGATGTTTGGAGCGCAACTATGATAACAAATCTCATGTTGATAGAGTTTGATGATCCATTTGACATAGTGACAGAGGGAGTAACCATTTTAGAATATTGGACTAAATATGAGGTGGCATATGCAAATCCATATCTACTATGTGTGAAAATGGTCCATCCATGTGTTGGAGGATGGGATACCCCCCTCACTGAGAGGGAGTGTTAATTTTTGTACCTTCAGGAGGTATTCCCACTAGAGGCCAAGGTTCCAAGAATGTGGGAATTTTCTTGGAACCTATTTGACTTTTTTTTAGTGAAATTGGCCTAGAAATGAGACTAGAGCCTCATGGGAAAGTTGATGGGATTTGTGGGTTTTGTGGGGGTGCCACACCCACAAATAGGATTAAAATATTCTGATTAATTTTTTAGTTTAGGAAGGGCTCATAAAATCACTCATTGGACTCCTATATAAAGGAGAGATGTCATTGTGACATTAGATAATCATCGTGGAAGAATGGAGTTGACATAAGTGAGTTTTCACTTGTGTCAAGCAAGATTGTTGATCTTAGCTAGGAAAGTCTATAAGGTGGTGAATCTTTTCTAGGAGAAAGAAGGTGGTAGAGAGTGAAGTGTATGGAGGTGACCGTACCAATTTTGTGTACTCATACACGATTTTAGATGGGTAAATTAGATATATATGCGATTTTCAAAAGCATGAATCATGTATAGGGTATACACAGTTTGTAGGAGAGAAAACCATGTAAGTCCAAAGGTTTCCAGTTGGCGAATCACGTATTTGGTTTTCTGGGCAGGTGCATATCCGTACAAGATGACATGTGACGTCAGCATGTTGTACAAGTGATCTACATCATATTATTGGGTAGAGGATATTTCCAGATATTGTTGAGGTTTGGTTTTCTTGTTTGTTTATTGGAGGACACAATTTTCCTCAGATTTGGTGATTTTGAGAGGACTAGTTCTATCCTTAGTTTTGGTGAATTTGGGAGGACTAGTTTTGGTCCTCATATTTGGGGAATTGAATAAAATGTTATAGAACAAAAATATTGTCTCTTGTGTATTGATGATTCATATATGATCTTGCTATTTACACTGCATATGTTTTCAATCAATAATTTCAATGTAAATTTGTTCAATGATAGATCACTAGGAAGCAATTTTGAGATCTGAAAATAGTCACATAGAGTTGCATGTGAAAATTGATATCCTTTGCCAGTGTGATTTTACTGTTGTTCTCCTTCTTTATCTATGTCAGTCAACGTGTCTAATTGATTCAACTCGCTTCGATGGGTCAACTTGATTGGGTGCGTTGACCGCTCTTGGTCTATACATTTGTCATGTTTTAATCGTTCATCCTCTTTTGAGTTGATTAGGTATGAATCAACATGTTCATTTGTGTTATCTACCCTTGCCTTGTCAAACTGATCTGACATTATTTCTTCAAAAGATAAATCAATGTACACCTTCCTTTTTCTCTTATATTGGGAAAGGGGATTCTCAACTGGTCCTCTATCTTCTACAATTGGAGTTGGCTCAAATGGTGGGGATTCTTTTGTTAGATCAATTACACTCTCATCTATTCTTTGCCTCTTTGGGATATGTTTGGTGGAAGGAGAAGCTTCATACAATTTTGGTCGACTACCTCCAACCAGGTTAGTTCGATGAGTAATTACCTATTGTTCATCCTATAACCTTTTCTTCTTTTGTCTCCTTGTTTTAACATGTTTTTCAATGGCTAACTTGGATTTCATGAATTTTGTTTGATTTTCTTTAAGTTAATTCATGGCCTCTTTGTATGTTTGGCTGACACTTGACTAGATGATTTCACATGTTGTGGTTGCCTCCCAATTATATTATTTGTCCTATCACTTGACCTGTTGGAGTACTTTCTTGGTAATTATGTCAAGGTTTTCTTTCATAGTTGGGTCATAAAAATTGAGAGGCTCATCCGATTTGAATAATTCCTACTATTATATGCCAATGTCCACATGTTTTTCATTCAACTTGATTGGTTTTTTTATCCTTTCTTGATACCATATGTTCTTTTATCTTCCTCTTTGTTGGTGTCTCCTTCATAGTGGACCCTTCTTGACTATCAAGGATGTATACAAAAGGTATGGTATAGAGTTTTTCCTCCTTTTATTATTCTTTTTATAAATATTTGAGGGATGTTATGAGAGACAGATATGATTCTAGGACTTTCGAGGGGACATGAATTTGAGTATTAGACTCCCTTTCTAGTTCCTCAAAAAATTGCAGTTGCGTTGGCTAGTAAGCTAGGTATTTAAGTGTAAGGGTTGACTCAACTCTGTTATAACCCTAAATTGCACCACACATGCTTACCTGGCATCAGGCCAACTCATATCCCTTCCTTGCCAAAACTATGCTGAACAAACTCTTGAAAATCCTCTTGGGTCAAGGTACACGCGCCCTAACCCACTACTGCACGTGTGTGAACGCTAGCAGGCCTACTACAACCCGCGTTTACCTAACAAAACACAAAAATAGGAAAGTTGTCGATGGGACAAAAAGATATCGGTCAGTTAACTGAAACTCCCAACCATGCATGGCCGAGGGTTCGTCCAAAACCCTAGCTCCTTCTAGCCTATAAAAGGAGTAGGGGTACCATTTGGAGAGAGGAAAATTATAGCGAAGAAACTCTGCCCATTTGCCGAATCCATTGTCCCAACCCTTTAGCATTTCCTCAAGCCTAGGGAGAATTAACGCAAAGCAGTTGGAGGAAAAAAGAAGAGGAGGAGCCCAGGATCAGGATCAAGGAGTGGTGGCTAGTCTCGACTTTGATTGTAAGAAGTTGATTCATTTTGAAAATAATAAAAGAATACTTTTCCCGTCCCAATGCATGAGTTATCTATGATTGGTTTAATTTGTGCTTAATTTCTAACCCTCAAGTAGAAAATTAGAATGCATGCATAGTTGTTTGTCTTGATTGCAGGTTAACTTTGGAAGGAGCAGCGCAAGCAAGCGGTCAAAAGCACAACAGAGGATCTACACCAAACATCAGTAAAAAGGTTAGTAGTTCCTTTCCATGCATGTATCTTGAAAGAGAGGTTTAAGTTTTGGGTGGTTGGTTAAAAGGTCATTACTTTACAATCAAAATATGCATGCAAGTCTGACCCTAGTTTGCTAGTCCGTAGGGTATTTTTCCCAACAACAGAATTGGTGACCATACTGGGGAAGATACTCTTTAGGGTTTCCAGATTTAGTTGATTTTTTGGGTAGTTTAAGAGATTAGATTTTCTGTTTCTTTGCCTATCTTTTTTCTGTAAGGCCTGAGCTAGTAGGGAACCTGGTTCTTTATACCAGTTTTCCCTGACTATTGCTTGACGGAAATTTTCAGGACACACAGAGGTACACGTGGCCTGCAGAAGGCCTACACGCATTTACCCACACCCTAATCTATTGCAGCCCACGTGTGAACGCTAGTTGTAGAGGTTCCAGTAGTGTGTAGGAGTCAGAAAGCTTGAGAGGTAGTCCTCCTCTTCCCTGTCAAAATTATACATTCTCAGGGGGATTTCTGGATCCTGTCTGAGTCTTGTTGGTTCACAGTCTTGTCTCAGTTTGCTTTATTGCGTTTTGTTATTCCTTGCAATTATTTTTCTTTTATGTTAAAAAGAAGCATCCAAGCCTTCCAGAGACCCTGGTTATCAATACCAGAGGCCTCTTCCTGGTCTGGGCTGCCTATTTTTATTTTTGTCTTGTATTTTATACATACACGCGGCCTGTGCAAGTACATCTCGCGGGTACACGCGCTCTGTTGTGGCTCAGCACGTGTTTTCACGCGTGATGTTTCAGTGACATAGGCATGTTGGACAGGTTGCTTTTCAATCAGGGTCAGGCAGTCATCCCCTCCTATGGTGAGAAGTGTTCCTCTCAGGTGTTTGAGCCCAGGGTTGAATAGTCAGTATCTTAGGGCCTCTTACCCTTAGCCTGTTTTTTCTTAGTTGATAGTTGATAGAAAAGATAAAAAAGAAAAATTTTGTTTTATGGTTTTTACACAAGCGTAAGAGTCAGTGCTTTCTTGATTGTCATTGTGTGTATTTGCTCTGATTCTTTGCGATATGTGCTTTAAGCCAGAATTTTGTTTTTTCTTGGTTTTGTACTTGTCGGTATTTTCCCTTTGTTGCTTGATTAGCACGTAAAAAAAAGAAAAAAAAAACTTTTCATTTTCTTCTTTGTTTGAAGATTGTGTTTCTGCATCAATAGCTAGGGAGAAGTCTTTTTGTTCATAATTTTTTGCAGTGAATTTAGAGCATAAGTAGCTCGTAGTCGAGGGAAATTCCTTTATGTTTGCTACATGAAATCTTAGAAAAATTGAAAAGAAAAAGAAGTCTTTCTTGTGTGAAAAGTTGTTGATTTTTTCATTTAGTCAAAGTCTTTTGTTTCCATCTTTTTCATTTGTTTTTTCTTTGAGTCTTTACACATCATCAATTTCACCTTCATACCCCGCGACGTAAAAAACCCCATAAAAGAAACACTAATTTAAAATCTATTAGACTTTTTCTTTGTAGGGTTCATAAACTAGTTCAGGACTAGGGCCTTGGATTAGGTTGGAGAGGAAACTCTCCAAGGCCACTCAAAACCAAACATTGGAGTCTATGATAGGGAGTGTAGAAGTCCAGTTTCATGGAAGTTATCTGGGACCCCCCTCTAACACAGGGGATAACCACGAGGTCGTGTGAGGAAAGGTAGCGGAGATAACCCCTCCAAATCCGGACCAAGCGTAGTGGAGAACACATATCGAGGGCTTGTTTTGGGATTTCGTCGTTTGCATTTTCCATGGGGCTTCGTGGGTATCGAATCCATTCGAGGTCCTCAGTTGTCTTCCAGACCATTTTCTCTCGATACCCTTGACAGGTTTCCGGCTTGATACCCTGCTCATTGTGGTCTACCCGACTATCGATTGTACCCGCCTGGTGACTGTTCATGTGCTGGCAAACTAGTTGCCAATCTTTTTTAGGGACATCCATAGGTGACTATGGGGGTATACCGCGGTACCTAGGAAAGACATCGGGCCACGCTTTGCATAGTATACCTAGAGGGTGCTTCCGTTTTTAAGTTGCACTTGCACCAGTAAGTTGCTCTAGTGTTGGTTGTTGTAATTGTTCTGCAAAATAGTTAGTGATTGCTTGTCTTATCTCTTAGGGGATTCCTTTTTAGTGTGTGTTACTGTTTGAACGTGTAGAATACCTTAGCATGTCTTGGATCTTCTCACAAAGTGGAGGATCCCGAGCTCCGCCGGTCACGAAGGCTTCTGGGCCTGCCGCCAGTTATACTAGAGCCACCCCCGCCACCATTAAGGCGGAAGCTAGACCAACAAGGGTCTTTCGAAGCAACCGGGTTACAAACCATTGTTCCCGAACAACTCCCGGAGGAATCAACTGCCAATCTTGGTTCGGTTGAAACCCCAACCACTGATACTTGTCCATCGGTCAGTGTACCAATCCAATTTTACGAACGCCTGTCAGTGACTCGCACAGCTATGGAAACAAACGTTGTTACTTACTCTGGGAATTCTTCCATTCCCACCATCGTTGCTACCATAGGAGAATCATCTCCTAACTTGTCGTCATCGGTCCGGGCCACCATGGTCTCGGTTGCAACTACATCGCATAGTGGACCGATCCCATCTATCGTGGCAGCCACAAATCCCTTTACACCTAGTGCGACAGGCCCTCCGTTCTCATACGGTATGCCTAGTTCAAGCACAAGTCCTGCACTCACTCACTCCACTTTACAGACTTTGGGTCTGGGGGCAGGGAGCTCTAACTCTCCTCTGCAAGGTCAACTTGGGGGCATTCCTGTCCCTTTTAACGCTTTTCCTTATACTGGAGGTCATATCTCTCGT
>ML777116.1:809036-848254 GCA_009831015.1 Picea engelmannii
GAGCCAAAATATTCTCCATCCGAACCAGTGGAGTCGCCAATCGATTCTCGAATCATGGAGTCACCAGGTGAAAGATGCGCAGCTTCGAATGTGTCTAGTCCTTGTTCACCATTAGAGGCCAGATCCTAACATTGTTGTTACCCCAGGAGGCTTCTCAGGCTGAGAAAGCAGATGTTGAAACCTTCTCGAGAAACCTCTAGGTCAGCTTTCAAGTGTGCCAACAGTAGCCACAGCTAAATAGTGAAGTGGAAACAATGGAGTCAACACAATGGAGTCTCCAGGTGCACAGTAGCAATCTTTAAGGGCTTTGATGTTTGGTGCACCTTCAGAATCAAAGGATCAATGTCATTTTTCCCAGGGAAAATCTTCAACTTCGATCCCCGGCAACGGTGCCAGAAATGTTAGCGTCAGAAGTCACTCTTGGATTGCTTGTAGGAGCAGAGCCCGACACCCATCAGTTTTATGTCATGATAGTTTTTAATGGATGATCAGATGGATAGAGACTCGGGGAGATATCACTCTAACTCGAGAAATAGGTCTCGCATGTAAAGAACAAAGGAGGTCTTGATCTAACTTCAGCCAGTGGGTTGATTAAAACATGAACAGGTGGAAGACTTAGTAAGAAAGGTGAACAAACAACTTTGGGCAACAGGCTTTTGGTAGTTTGCAGAAGAAAGACTCTAAATGCAAGATCATCTTGGTTCAGAGTCTCAAGAAACTAAGAGGGGACTTGACTGGATCCTCCAATTCCAAGTCACTCAAAGCTGGGAAAGTCACAAGAACCAATTAGAAATAGCGCAACTATTACAGTGATCCATTACAACGTCATCCTATAATAGCTGCAGCTCGACTGGATCCTCCAATTCCAAGCTGTTCTAACACAGTATAAAAAAGATGTAAAAGAAACTGGCATTCATAAGGCAAGAAGTCTCAGAAGTTCATACATAACTAGAGTATCAATGCTTCATTAAAGCTTTACAACCGGGAGCTCTGCTCAACCATCGATGGATACAAAAATGGCGAACTACATATACTCAAAACAACAACAACAACAAAATCGAGACGTTGCATTAAGAGCTTTGCGTCTGCATGGCTTCTGACAATCTGCACCTGCAGTCTCTGGGTGATCATGCACCTATGGCAGACGCAATCGGATTTCCGACAGTTCCGCAGGTGAATCAACGTGCTCTTAATTCATCGCCGAACTTTCCCATTATGGTAGAGATGATGTCTAACCACCACCAACTACCTTAATAACTGCTTCATTGGGATTGAGGATGACCCAGCCACCTTGGCACCTTTGGGACGTGGAAGACCCCTCGCACTGCCACCTGGATTGACTGAACAACCCGATGAATATGCGCGGAGGCCAGCGTGAAGGGTGGGGTGCAGAGTGGGAGTGGTGGCGCCAAAACCATGGGGGTGAATTAAGAAGCAATGAGGTGTGAGAGAGGCGTTAGGGGAAGACACATGGCGGAAGGAAATAAGAAGAGGGAGCAGGAGATGAGAGATAACGGGCACACTTTAATGGGAGGCTAACATGGAAAGGGGGCAGGACACATGGCAGGTGGTGAGTCGATGATGAGATGGGGAAGGGATCCCACAAACCAGGAGAGGGGAGATGGACAGATGTCGAAGGATGAGGAAGGGCTAAAGGGGGGCGAGACTCATCGTACGGTCAGGTGGAGAACAGATGGCAAGATGATACGACAAGAAAGGGGGCCCCACGTTAATTAAACGCAGAAAGACAGAGTATGTATGGATTGCATATGTGTCATTGATCCAAGTGCTTTAATCATAGCCGTCGGAGAGATGCGTCCTCGATTCCGGACCCCCCCCCCCTCCGCCTAAAGGTAGAAGGGCGAGGGGGTCCGGAATCACCTTATATGCCATTGATCTGGGCACTCCGATCATGACTATTGAAGAGGTGCACCCTCGATTCCAGACCCCCCCCCCTCCACTTAAAGGTAGAAAGGTGGGGGGGCTTCAGAATCTTATGTGCGCCGTTGATCCGGGCGCTCTGATCCCTGCCATCCAGATTCAATTTCCATTTAAACACAGACGCATTTGCATCCCAAACTTAGGACAAGTGGGTTTTTTACCCATTCCTTCACATTTTACCCCCCTTACCAGAAATATCACTAACACCCTTGCTCCTCACCAAGAGGCACTGGTATCTCTAGATCTCTGGAGAAGTCGATCCCTGCATATGGGTAGTCCTATATAGCCGGGATCTGTCATGACAGCCAAACAAAAAAGTCATCGTTGAAGGCCTCCATGGTCCTTCCACCACCCTATCGTGGTAGTAACACTGCCCATCTGCATACTGCAGGGAAAGTGGCCAAATGTCCTCGTACTGTCAGCCGAGGACTGAAGCACGGAACTCTCTCAAAAAAGAACGAACACGGGATGGTCCCAAACCCAAAGTTCCTATGTGTCCATTGTCAACAATCTTTCAATTGCCTCTTCATGCACTCCAACAGTGTGGTACTCCAATCAAAAATGTGTGCATTCATGCATTGGATCGCACAGTTCATCTGTGCGCGTGAAGCCTGATGCACGGCTGCTGAGCCGGTAATCCGCCCAATGAGAAATAAAATAGTTTGTAGGGCAAGGCTGGTAATCCTACTAACAGGTACTGAGGAACCTCTATGGTCAGTCCCAACCTCACAGTATTGATCTATCAGCTCCGAGACCTTGCTCGGCCCCGCAAGAAAAGTATAAAAGTTGACTGGTTCCCCTCTCCTTGAGAGGCCAGTCAGAAAGTAAATATCCTCGGTGGTGGGCACCAAGGATTGCCCCTCTAGCATGAACACCTCTGCATCAGGGTGCTAGTAATCCACCAAGGCATTCAGTAGCCTTTGTTGTGCGTGCATGAACGGACATAAACAGAATTTTACCAACCCACACTGTGTCAGCACGGCCACAACGTTCGGATCTGTATCCACTAACTCATTGGAGGCCTCGTGCTCCCTTTCCCTCCACTGGACATACATCCTACCAACACGACAAGGAAAAGGAGGGTCAATACATGTTTCCGTTTTCTTTTTCATCACGCGGGGGGTTACACGCAGCCTGTCGAGGTGACAGTCATGGGTACCCACGTGCAGGCTTTGCTCTGCACGTGGGTACCCACGGGCTAACCCTGGACAGCCCACGTTTACCTAGGGCCGACCTTTTTGAGGTCGACGCCCACCCCAAAAATAAACTAAATGCTAAAAAGGAAGTATTGAATAGCTATATAAGGGAGTTTGTACTTACTTGGTCCAAGCATAAGTCTGTTTCATCCACTGTAGCTCCCGGAATCACGATCTTTGGCAAAGGGGGTGTTTTGGCTCCAAAGTCAATTTCCACATCAGCAATGGTGATAATGAGCTACCAGCCTCTATTTATAGACTTTTTGGCCTCTTTTTGTCACTTTTTTGGCCCCTCTTATCAGTTTCTTTATACCAAAAACCATTTAGAGTGATCCAGGAGTTATATGGGAGGGATTTGATTAGGTATTGGGACACTTTTTTTTGAGTTTCGGAAAAATAAAAAATATATATTGATGGTCCATAAAAAAAAATAAAAAAAAATCCACTTGAGCATATAGGTTAGGATATCGCCCCAACTTTTGCATCTCGTTGGCTTTTTCTTATGCTATAGGATCGATCCCACCCGTTTTTGACACAGAACCGTCATATCTGCTCTAGAAGTGTCGCAACTTGGTGGTAGATCTTACCACAACATGGATGCCCTAGGTAGGTCCTGGTTGCATTATGGTGTCCATGCCATTTTTAACAACATTGTAGGCTCGGAAGTCCGTATAGTCTTTCCTGAATACGAGTTTGAGCCTCATTTGCATGGGTATTTTTCACTCTTTGCCTTACCCTCCAGACTCCCAAAACATAATGGGTCTCCTTTTAAGCCCTTTTCAGACCCTCTAAACATGAAAAGATTGTTGAGCGATCTTGTGACCTTTCACACTTGTTAAACTGAAATTTGAAGTCACGTCTGTCCGATAGTAGTTTACCCCTTTTTTTGGTCCGGACGGTCAACTGTACGAACAAAGGTATAATCTATCGAATTACCATTCTTTAGAAGAGTATTCTCAGGTATAATTTTATTCCTTTTTCGGGCCTGAGGGACTAAATTTACGAAAAAGAAACCCCCATGGAGTCCATAGTTAATCTCTTTTCAGACTCCCTAAAATTGAAAAGATCGTTGAGTGACCTTATTCTTTCACACTCGTTAAAATGGTCCAGAAGAACATTCCTGACGGAGTCCATAGTTAAGCTTTTTTCAGACTCCTTAAAAGTGAAAAAAAAGCCAAGTGATCTTGTCCTTTTCACACTCGTTAAAATGGTTTTGAATTGACGTCTAATCGGTGCTAGTTTATCCCTTTTTCGAACCGACTAGACTATTGTCAAAAAAGGTACCCCACTGGAGTCTCCTTTTATGCTTTTTTCAGACTCTCTAAATATGAAAAACCACCGAGCTTCACTTCTCTAGGCTCGTTAAACTTACATCGAAGGATGTTACCATTGTGTGTTCTATCAACCGCATTTGCATGCCTTACTCATCAGCCTTGTAACAGTTTGCTTTTGCGTCTTAACACCTTTGGCCGCTGGAGGATTTTTCCCGAGTATAATTTCACCTGAACATCAGTCTTGTCCTTGTGCCTTGAGCTTGTATGTTTGCAGTACTCGTTCCTCCATTGTAACGTAATATTCCTTTTCAAAAATTATCAAAAAATAACAAAAAAATCAAATATACCCCAAAAAGAGGATGGGAAAAGTATTTTCTTTATTGGCAGCATAATGAGTCGCCCTTGGATAAAGAACATCTATCTGTTTGATTATCAGACTATGGGATGTAGTATGACCTTAGGAAGATTTTCTCGCTATATAGAGTTGTGTCCTCCACCGTTTGGTTACTCTTCCAAACATATGGAGAGTTTGCGTTGCCTCCTGCTTCGTAGACTTATGATTAACACATATTCTACCAGAGTCTTATCACTTATTGTGCTATTGTCCAAGGGAAGTTTGTCACTGAGCATGAGTCGGCCCCTCTGCAATATGTCTCTTGTCCGCATACCCAGCCATCCTGAACGTCCAATCAAGTCCTTGTTCGAAATCACTGAAGCCTTCAGTCCGATCATCAAGATTATCACGTCCATAACCAACAAGCCGTCGAAGACCTCTGGGTAGTGCAGTCGTACACTCATATTACACTCTTACCTGAGTTTTAGAAGATTTTGAAGTTGTTTCTCGAGCTCTGAAGTAAAGCCATCAGGTCGAATCATCTTCTGGAGGATGGATACTCTATATGTACATCTTTCTGATTTCGAGATGTAGCTCCACTGTGTATTGTCTGTGGCTACTATTTATAGTTATTTGACATGGATCTACAGTGTATTTGATTGGTATCCATGGTTCTATTTTATTCTGAGCATGGGTATGCCTGCCTCGGTGAGACATTTGTTATTTTGCAGACAACACCTCCTAGTTCTTGATCCTTGGGCTCACTCATTCAACACATCAGTACAGATTGGTAAAAGATTGGTAATGTATTTCGATCATCAGATGCTCTTCTGACCTCACACATTAGGGGGCATCTGTTATAACCCTAAATTGCACCACACATGCTTACCTGGAATCAGGCCAACTCATATCCCTTCCTTGCCAAAACTATGCTGAACAAACTGTTGAAAATCCTCTTGGGTCAAGGTACACGCGCCCTAACCCACTACTGCACGCGTGTGAACGCTGGCAGGCCTACTACAGCCTGCGTTTACCTAACAAAACACAAAAATAGGAAAGTTTCCGATGGGACAAAAAGTTATGGGTCAGTTAACTGAAACTCCCGGCCATGCATGGCTAAGGGTTCATCCAAAACCCTAGCTCCTTCTAGCCTATAAAAGAAGGGGTAGGGGTACCATTTGGAGAGAGGAAAATTATAGCGAAGAAAATCTGCCCATTTTCCGAATCCATTGTCCCAACCCTTTAGCCTTTCCTCAAGCCTAAGGAGAATTAACACAAGCAGTTGGACGACAAAAGAAGAGGAGGAGCCCAGGATCAGAATCAAGGAGCGGTGGTCGGTCTCGACTTTGATTGTAAGAAGTTGATTCATTTTGAAAATAATAAAAGAATACTTTTCCCATCCCAATGCATGAGTTATCTATGATTTTTTAATTTGTGCTTAATTTCTAACCCTCAAGTAGAAAAGTAGAATGCATGTGTAGTTGTTTGTCTTGATTGCAGGTTAACTTTGGAAGGAGCAGCGCAAGCAAGCGGTCAAAAGCGCAACGGAGGATCTACACCAAACATCAGTAAAAAGGTTAGTAGTTCATTTCCATTCATGTATCGTGAAAGAGAGGTTTAAGTTTTGGGTGGTAGGTTAAAAGGTCATTTCTTTATGGTCAAAATCTGCATGCAAGTCTGACCCTAGTTTGCTAGTCCGTAGGGTATTTTTCCCAACAACAAACTCTGCACCATACTTTAGTGGTATAAATGAAAATATGAATGTGGTAGGGTGGCGATAGTGCTCATCACACTATGTGTTCAACCCTCCATCCATGAGATGCATTATTTAAATTTAGCATAAACGTTTTAAACATATCATCATCCAAGAGGGACTTCGATGACTCTATTGCACCAAGTGAATGTTTTTTGTAATTTTCCATAGTCGGTATTATTTCATTGTAAACATTGCTTAAATGACTAAACTAAATTCATTCAGTGCAATCCAGATAAGGAGGGATGGAAATATGATTTCTCTTCCATGGTCCTAGAATTATTTATAGTTTATCTTGATGATGTTTCATATGTGCACCAACTAGTTAAATATTACCCCATTTTCCAAAATCTGACCAATGGGCTCTAGAATTGTAATTTTGATGTCTAATGCCTGGCCTATGGTAGTGAAACATAATGACACAATTATGAAATTCCACTTCACATACAACTCTGTAACTTTATTGATGAGTAAACCCTTATATTTTTATGTTGAGGTCCCCCCAGTGAGGTAATGCATCCAATTGGCTGATTTCAGGTTTTTTGGGACTGATGCTCATCTATGCAGTAGGATTGTAATTCTATGGAATAATTCCCCTATGATGTTGAGTTAGTGTTCAATCCATACATGACTATCATGGTATTAACTGATGATAAACATGGATTCCACTTCTTTCGAACTAGCAAGATATTTTATATGTGGGGAAACCAAATAGTGTTGATTGTTAATTTTCTCAAGAAATTTGGTTTCCTCCTTCCATGCACCGACCTCCATGCCCCAAGATGTAAATTGTTTCCAATTATTATCCCATATAATTTCCTCCATACGGTATTTTCTAATGTTGTTCATTTATATTTCTAGTTAGTCGCAATAGATCTACCAAATGTTTTCTTGGTTCTTGGTTCCCAACCACATTTTTCCCACATTTTTCATGGCAACTCTGCCAAATGTTTTCTTGGTTCTTGATTCATGGTTATTGGTTCCCAGCTCTAAGTATAGTGATTTATTCCTAGCCACATTTTTAGAGATGAAAGGGGCAGTAGGATATCTTAGAGAAATAAAGATACCCCTCAGACTAGAGGCAAGACCAGTTAGACAGAGACCATATAGATTAAATCCCATCTATAAGTAGAAAGTTAAGGAAAAAATTGACATAATTCTAGAATCAAAAATCATAGAACCCATAGAAGAATCAAAATGGATTAGTCCAATGGTGGTCCAGGAAAATAAGACTGGAGGGATTAGGATATGTGTGGATCTGAGGAAATTAAATGATGCATGATTTCACCTGACTGCTAAAGGGAAGAGATAGGTCACCTCAAGTTATGAATGGTTGGTTTTTTTATTTATGGATTAGTTAGAGGGTTGGTTTACCAAGACATGAGCATGTTTTGGTTGGCCAAATGACATGGATGAGGGTCCTCCTTGGCTGGTGGCACACTATGGACACACAAGTGAGAGAGTAAAGGTAAGAAACAAAGAAAAACAACAAACCCTTCAATGAACAATCTGCTGCTAGAAGTTTAAGTCTTAAAATGTCATTCCAAGCATTAAACATGTACCAAAAACACACTTAATCCCACAAGTTGAAAGAAAAACAAATATTTATCAAAGCATAGTTGTTATCATAGGTTTCATATTAATAAAGACAAGTTATATAGTAGCTGACAGAAAATAAATGTACTTCTCACAAATCAAAATTGTATTCAAGATAAGTAACACATACAAATTTGGACACAAACACATTGTCATAAATAGTATCTTCACCAGGTAGGGATATTTAATCCATGTGAAGAATGGGTCCAACCAGTTATTGTATTGATATTTTTCTCCCCAAAACCAAACCCTTCTAACATAGAAATAATGCCTATTTATCACATATATGGAGACCCTCGAGCGGTGTGGAACTGAGGTTTCGCTCTACACATTGGTTATAAAAAAACTTATTAACTTAACTAAAACACATTCTTGGAGTATGTTAATGAATACTCTGAGCTTGACTTAACCAAAAGGAGTGGTTCTTATCACACACAAAAGACCAATTATTATTCTTTAAACTAAAAGAGTTTTGAACAAAACAATTAAAAACTTCTACTAGCACTAAAGCTAGATTGATGCACATTGGACTGAACTGAGATTTGATAGAAAATCACTAGGAGTGAAAAAACCAAGTTCTGCATTGAGCATGGGCATGCATGTGCATCGTTGGAGGCCGCTAGATATTACTTAATATGTTGGCAGTTTTTTCCCCTAATTATACCCTGGAGGAAAGAATCAATCCATTTGGTGTTTTCTAGAGTCTCTAATATACTTTCTACAGTCTGGATGTGTATTTTATCCATTCCTAGTTTGGTGCCCCTTTTTAAACATTTCAAAATGTGAAATAAATGTGGGTGATCTAGTTCGGAAATCTGATGTTAGGGGGCATCAAAGAACAGAGTATACATATCCTCTAGAGGATAGAACTCCCAGAGTCATTATCCAACACTAATTACCTATTAACCTGAGATTACTTTAACATTTACAATTTAAGAACTTCGAGACTCTGGCTCTTCGAGGTTCAAGAGTTTATCTTTTTGAATGTTGTGCTTGGAAACCTCCCAGAGGATGATCCCCCAAATATGATGTCGCATCCTAACGTCACATCACTAACATGTCATGGAAAGTAGGGTGACATGTGTCACTTGAAATAGTACAGATGATAGCCACAAATGTGCTTAAAATAAGTGCCACGTGTCTCAACTGATGAATTCCATGTGTCTCAACTGATGAATTCCATGTGTCTCAACTGATGGATGCCATGTGTCATGATAGAAGTTTTCCACACATCTTCGACACTTCGATGATTTTCATTCTCTCTGGGTTGGAATCTCCCAAAGTTACCATCTCCCAGAGTCATTAATTCATGATTATTCCTAATTGATCCAAGATTGAGACATTTTTACCATTAAATACTTTGGGAGTTGGGCGTTTAGGACTTCGGGAGATTGTGCCTGCACTTGATATAAATATCCCAGAGGACAATCTCCTAGAGATGATGTGGCGACGTGATGTGAATTGTTGATGTGTCACAGACATTGGACAGAAGGATGACACGTGTCACCTGGAATGGAGAAGATGTTGTACCAGAAATTCCCAAAACGAAGGCCACATGTCATCATCAGGATTGATTTCCAGGTGGAATGTACCATGTGTCATCTTGAGAAAGGACCTTCATGAAAGGAACTTAGGCACTTTGGGACTTCGACACTTTTGGAAACTATGTTAACTCTCGATCAAAATATCCCGGAGCAAATTTCCCCAGAGTGACATGGTGGTTGTGACATCATGACCGATGACATGTCATGAAAAGAAGGGTGACACATTTCGCTTGGAATGGAGAAAATGGCATGCTAAAAATGCTTGAAATGAGTGCCACATGTCGGCAATCGATGGATTCCATGTGTCACTACGGATGAATTCTACGTGTCAGCATAGATGAGCGTTATGTGTCTCCGACTCTTTGGGGTTCGTGGCTTTCAAACAAAAAGTATGTATAACTCCCGAAGGATGGAACTAGTGGAGTGACTTGGCACTTCGGCTCTTCGATTGATCGACACTTCAACTCTTTGAATATGAAATGTCCATGATGTCACTGTCACTGATGTGTCTAAATGAAGAGAGTGACACATGTCACCCAGAAATGGGAAGATGATGTAACCAAAGGTGTCTGAAATGAGTACCACATGCATCCAATGACAAATGCCACATGTCAGGGTTAGATGAATGCTACATGTCTCCACTGATGAATTCCATGTGGCTCCGGTGCTTTGGAATTCGGGAGTTTTTGAGTGTTAAGTGTAGATATCTCTTGAATGGTTGATCGCCGAAGTGATGCGGTGGTTCGACGTTCAGGAGTTTTGGACAAAGACAATCTCAGACGTTTCGACGCCGAATTTGTGGAGTGGCTTATGTGTAAATCTTTTGATTAAACATCATGTGAGTTCTAGAATCTTTCCATTGATTTGATTTTCCTGTTGGATCTCCACCATTGAAATTTAACCCGTCTATTTTCACAATTTAGGCCCAAAAATGACTGCCCTGAACTATTGTGTTATTTTCACGGGCGTTCCTTGTGGAATATTACTGCACATACAAAGGAATTGGTGGTCCTAGATGTCTCATACGCACACAAAAGACTTGGTGGAGCTATTGCATGCTCAATCAATGGAAAACATGATGACAAGTATTTTGAACCAAATCACAACATGCAATTATCCTTCAAGAAAAAAGAAACAATTTGCACAAAGAATCAATCAAGAAAGATAATGATGAAAAACCAAGTCATTTAGAGAGGGAAATTGACTTAACCAACCAGAAGAGGAATAATTTTGATGAAGGCATAGGGAAAAGAGGCAAGAGGGGCAGGGGTGCAGACTTAGGTATCAACATTGGCTCCAACTAGGGATATCACTTCCCTGTGAGGTGCTAAGAACAACATATCAGTTCCTTGGAACTCCCACCTTCCTTCTATTACCTTTGTTTCTTTCTGCCAACCATGTATATTTTCTACGGTCTCTCAACCATGCATCTTATTGAACATAAAATTGTAACTACACCCCAATTCCTTTGTTGGGAGATGGAGTCTTTATTCACACACAAAATAACTAAAAATGGAATGTTCGAATGACAAGCTTATTCAAATGAAAACGATAAAGGAAAGAATCTATGGTACAAGAGGGACCTTCCCTCAGTATTTCAAAAAAAATAGTGTTTTAGGAAGAGCCCATTTACAAGGCCTCCGAAAATTTCAATATCATCCAGATTGTGTAATACAAATGTGTTATTTTCCAGAATCTCAGCCACCTTAAAAGGACCAAACCAGAGGTTATCAAACTTACCATGCTTGGAATTTTCTTCCCTTCTAGCATCCCACCTCAGGACTAGTTCACCTTCTCGAAATATCTCCTTCTTAGTTTTCTTATCAAAATTTGATTTGATTTTTCTCTGGTATGTTGAAAGATTATCCTCTGGATGTCATTTGGCTCTTCCATTTCTTCCTGTAAGAATTTCAAAACTGGTAGACCCAACTGAGTGGGGAAGACAACATCTATCCCATAGATTAGATGAAATGGTGAGGTTCCCAAGGATCTCTTGGTGCTGTTCCTATCATACCACAAGGCATACTTAAGTTTAGAGTCCCAGGATTTCTTGTTTTCAGTCAACAATTTATTGATGATCCTGATGAGAGTCTTTTTTGATGACTCGGCTAGCCCATTCGCCCGAGGATAATAGGGCATGGAATGTGTCAACGTGATGTTATGGCTGCCAAAAAAATGCAATCATGGATTTGGACTTGAATTCCTAGGCATTGTTCGTTATAATCTTTCTACGGTAGTTGAACCTTGCAAATATATCGGTTTCCAAAAAGTTCATAATCACCTTGTCAGTAGAATTTCTAGTGGGCACAACCTCGATCCATTTGGTAAAGTAGTTAGTGGGAGTGAGGATCCACTTATGCTTCCCACTGGAGGGTGGATTTATTTCACCTATGAAATCTAATCCCCATTGTTGAAAGGGGCCACTGGTAGTGAAAGGTTTTAGGGTAAGTGAGAGTAACTTCTGCTTTCCTACAAACTTTTGACATTGATTGCATGCCCTTATTGTAGTGAATATATCATAGAAAAGGGTGGAAAAATAGTACCCTACTCCTAAGATATTGAGGGTTGTAGTTTTCCAATGTTGGTTTCCCCCACAAACTCCCTTGTGCATATCTTTTATGACATTCTTAGCTTCATTTTCATCAAGACACTCTAATAGGATGCCAATAGGATCCCTCCAATACAGGTTATGATTTTAAATGCAGAATTTTATAGCTTTTAATTCGAGAGATTTGGCGCTCGTCTTCTTCACATGTGGTGGGAATTCTAGGTGTTGTAGAAAGTAAATAATATCTTTGAACCAAAATGAATAAGAGTGTTTTCAAATACCTACTTGTTTTCTTGTCCAGACTATGTCATGGGTGCATCATATTGGGTGAAGGTCTGATGCAATTCCAACACCTTACAGTTTGATTCTGATAACAACTTGGAAAGTCCTTGTCCCTTGACCAACTTGGTGGGATTTATGTCTAGGTCATACTCCAGAAATTTGAAAATCTATTTCCCTCTATTCCCTTCACTGTCTGGCTAGACCAAAATCTCTTTGACACTGCTACTAGGAACATACTCCGTTATGTTAGATTGTAACACATACAACCTAAAGGATTTCAATGTTTTGACCAATGCATAGACCTTATTTTATGATATATCATACCTTAGCTAAACATCTCGGAGGGCTTTGATGAAAAAGGATATGGATTCTTAATTCCCTTCTTCATTGTTTTGCAGTAGCACAGTAGCAATGGTTTCCTCGGAAGCGAAAGAAAATATAAAGAACTCTTTGGCATAGTCAGGGATGACTAATATAGGGGCTTCAACCAAGGCTTGTTTGATCCTCTGGAATGATAATTTATCCTCTTTTGACCAATTGATAACAACATATTTCTTCATCATGTTGGTGATAGGCCTTTTGATTTCAACAAAGTTTGGCACAAAGCACCTCAAAAAAATTATTTTGCCTATAAAAGACTGAATAAACTTCTTGTTTCTAGGAATTTCAATTTTTTGAATGGCCTCCACTCTCTTAGGGTCTATTTTTATACCTCATGTGGACATGATGTTTCCTAGGATATTACCTTATGGCATAGCAAAGTGGGACTTCTTGGGATTCAAAGAGATCACATAACTTCTGCATTTTCAGAAGATCTGCTCAAGGTGTTGTAAATGCTCCTCATCTGATTTGGAGAAAATGGTGATGTCATCCAAATATATAACCATAAATTTGTCTTTCTCCCCCACGAAATCTACATCCATCGCCCTCTAAAAGGTGGCCCCTGCATTCATCATCCCAAAGGGCATTTTGTCATACATAAATGTCCCCCAAGGGGTGGTGAATGTTGTTTTTTCTGTCTTCTTCACATACTGCTATCTGGTTATAACTAGAGTACCCATCCAGCAAGGAAATTATGTGGGAACCTACTACCCTTTGTAAAATATGTTCCATCATGGGTAGGGGGTAGTTTTATTTTAGAGAACACTTGTTGAGATTTCGGAAATCAACACACAAGTGTATTCCCCCACTCTTTTTTCTCATAGGTACCAAGTTGGACACCCAATATGAGTACCTAAAGGGAATAATAATTCTGACATCAAGCATTATTTTCAACTCTTTTTCAATTATGGACATTAGCATGGGATTAAATTTCCTGATCTTCTATCTGAATGTCTTAGAACCAACCTTTAGAAGGATCTTGTTTTGGATGATGTCAGTTTCAAATGTCTTCAAATCCTCATACAACCATGCAAAAATATCAGCAAACTTTTTCATCAGGATGACATACCTATTTTTATGTTCTGGAGGCAGTTCCTTGGATAGTTTGACTATTTTGGATTTTCAACATTCCCAATGGTGCAATCCATCACTTCCTCTTCTTGATTTTTTATGGTAGCCCCTCTTGAGACGTCATAAATGTCAAATAACCTTTCCAGTGGCACTAGAGCCCTAGGGACGTCGTTTGTTTTAAGTTACACAATGTTTTGGCCAACTACTTTGTTCATCAGATGACATGTTTTTTTATTCTCTTATTCATCATCTTTACCCTATTGATCTATAGAGATATTGGAGAATTCTTCTATGGTTTTCATAAATATTTGGAGCTCCAGGTCATCACTAAAGACATACCATTTCTTTATGTTGTCTAGTATGGTTGTGCTATATCTTACTTCCACCTGATACTTGATATTTGGGCCAATGGGAGGTTTGAAGGTGTTGGCAACCAATTTCAAAGAATCTTCCTTTTGATTTTCCTCTCTAGGGATGAAGGAAATATTAAATTCCAGAAAGAAGTTATCAACCAGGTCCCACACCTCATTCATGTATTGTTTGAGACTCTATTGTTTAGCTTGATAGATGTTCTTGAATTGATTAATGATCAACTCAGAATCACCAAAGACTGCACAAATTTCAATGGCCATGTCTTTAGCAACCCTCAATCTAAGCGCCAAAGCTTCATACTCAGCTATATTGTTAGTAGTCTCGAATTCCATCTTATAAGATATCATTATGACCTCCTGCGCAGGAGAAATGATGACTATACCAGCCCCATAACCTTTTTATGATGAAGAGCCATCAAAATACGTCTTCCACACTTTATTCTACTGATATGTCAAATATTGATCTTTGCATTTGGTGATTGTAATTTCTAGTTCCTCATTATTTAGATGAAAAATAGATGAGCCGATATCATCCTCAACAGCATGAATTGGGTGTTTTATTGGATTTTGATGGTCACTAACAATATAGGCCAATCTTACCTCCCTTTATAGCCTCATGTGCTCTCCTATGAAAATAGGGATGTTGGCAAATGTGAGGTCCATTTGTAATGATCCCCCAACCTTCTTGGCCCACGTCTTGGACAAAAGAATACCAAAATTGGGGGGAATGTTAGCCACAATGATGTCCATAACTACATTTTTCATGGGTAACTATGCCAAAGAAACCACTATACCCTTTATTAATCCCAAATATTTTATTTTTTTGGAGTCAAAGTAGTAAAGGTCTTGATAGGGCTTGGTGATCTCCAGACCTAGTTCCTCCATAGCAAATTTAGGCATGACATTGTGTGAGGCACCTGAGTCCATGAGACAATTATGTAGGATATTTTCATGGACATTTAGAGATATGTAGAATGTTGGAGAAGCATCAGATCCATCCTCAATTTGTGGGACCACAGTAATGGTCGGGTTCTCATCCTGCAGACTAATTACATCAGAAGTTACAACAAAAGTAGGTGGTTGCAGAACCTTCATAATGGATTGTTTGAAAGGATAATTTTTCAACAATTCTGACATAGGTACATGGATCTTGATATTTCTCAACTCATTCTCTAGGATGAAAGATTCTTGTGGCCTATTAACTTCCTTTACTTTAGGGACAACAATTTTATATGGAGGAGGTTTGTGGGATTTATCCAATGAACACTTGCTTGGATTTGGATTGGGAGGAACCTTTGTTTTCCTATTCTGATCATAGTTGTTGGCTTTAGGAGTGTCTATTCTAGGCCTCAAGTCATATTTATTTTCGGGTTGGCCTTGAATAACTCCCTCTTCCCCTATCTCAATATCAAATTGATCTAACAATTATGCTACCTCATAATGTTGTTGCATTAAGTGACTAGTGTAAAAATCTGTTGCATTGAAAAGTACAACATCATCATCCATAACATCACTATCGGCATCCATATCCTCAATCTAAATGTTTTGGAAAGGAGGTACTACTCTTTGGTCATCAACATTCCTCCTCTCTCTGCATTATCTGAGGGGTATCATTTGGACTTCTAAACTGGTTGGGATTTCTGTTCCTATCCCCTTCAATAACTTTGTTTGGTTGTTTATATTCCCATTTCCGTTTAGCTATTTCAGACATCAGATCCTTCAATTTTTTGGTCATTTCATCAATTTTTGGATCATATGTCGATGGGTTAGAGGAGGTAGGGGATTCCTCTCTCTGTTTCTTCTTGTCCTTTTTAGATATAGTATTTAACCTATATGATGCCAAGATGTTGGACTCAACCTCAATGGTTTCTTCTTGCATGGATAAAAAGGTAGTGGATATTCTCTCCCTCGAGAAAAGAGATAATTATGCATCAAATTCATTGGCATAAGTGATCTTGGCAGAGGGTTCAATTGGTTTTATCGCATCTGGGATCCTACCATACATATTATTAAATCTCTTGGTGAGGTCCAAAATAGACTCACCATTATTTCTCCTAAGGGCCCCAAACTCAGTGATGCAATACAAATAATCCATTCTATCCCCCCATTTATTTATGAAAGCTTCATCTAATGCATCAATATCTGCAATCGAGGTTGGAGGGAGGCCCCAGAACCATTTTCTTACCTCCACATCAAGGCTTTGTACAAAAAACCTCATCCACACATCTGCATAGTCAATGTTAAAGTTGTCTGCAAAGTTGTAGAAGGATACTACATGTTCCTCGGCTATGAAATCTCCTTCCCCATTATATATGGGAAAATATTTCATGTAATATGTGGTTGGGAGTGCATGTAAGCCTACAGGAAGAACTAGGGGTGCATATCTAGCAACAATTATGGCATCCATCCTGTTAAGGACCACTGTTTGGGCAATATGAATTTGAATATTGATTGGATATATAGGGGTGGATGATGGAATATATGATGAAGTAGGGGCAGGAGTTGAAGGTGTATGTGGTTCCTTAGAATTGTGATTCTCAGGGCTAGCAAATTCAATCTTCTTGTGATGATGAAGAACAATAGATTCTTGAGGTGCAACTTTACTCTTGAGGGGTGAGGTATATCTTTGAGCTAAGGTGTATTTTATTAGTTGTCTTTCTAGATCAGAGACTATTGTGTCCTTCTCATGGTTAGGATGAGACTTAGTGTCTCTGGTGTGCTCAGATTTGGATTTCTTGAGTTCTTTTCTAGGAGCTAGTATTTATTTTTTGAAGTTTACTCAGTGGATTTGTCAGGGGAAAGATGGAAGTATGAATGTGTCTAATATTTGTTCACTATCAAAGGTTAGATATGATCATTGTCATTCTACCATGGAAAGATATTTAATTACTCTGTTCCCCAACAACGACGCCAAAATATGTTTATCCTAAAGTCTGAACCTAACTGCCAAATGGCAAAGCTAGGCCACCTCAAGTTATGAATGGTTGGTTTTTTTTTATTTATGGGTCAGTTAGAGGGTTGGTTTACCAAGACATGAGCATGGTTTGGTTGGAAAAATTGACATGGATGAGGGTCCTCCTTGGCCGATGGCACACTAAGGACATACAAGTGAGATAGTAAAGGTAAAAAACAAAGAAAAACAACAAACCATTCAATGAAAAATCTGATGCTAGAAGTTTAAGTCTTAAAATGTCATTTCAAGCATTAAACATGTACCAAAAACACAGTTATTCCCACATGTTGCAAAAAAACAAAATATTCATCAAAGCATAGCTATTATCACAGGTTGCATACTAATAAAGACAAGTTATATAGTAGTTGAAGAAAAATAAATGTACTTCACACAAATCAAAATTGTATTCAAGATAAGAAACACATATGAATTTGGACACAAACACACTGTCATCAATAGTATCTTCACCAGGTAGAGAGATTTAATCCATGTGCAGAATGGGTCCAACCAGTTGTTGTATTGATATTTTTCTCCTGAAATATGAACCCTTCTAACATACAAAGAATGCCTATTTATCACATATTTGGAGGCCCTCGACCGGTGTGGAACTGAGGTTTCACTCTACACATCAGTTGTAAAAAAAATTATTAACTTCACTAAAACACATTGTTGGAGTATGTTAATGAATACTCTGATCTTGACTTAATCAAAAGGAGTGGTTCTTATCACACATAAATGACCACTTATTATTCTTTAAACTAAAATAGTTTTGAACTACACAATTAAAAACTGCTACTAGCATTGAATCTAGATTGATGCATGCTAGAATGAACTGTGATTTGATAGAAAATGACTTGGAGTGACATAACTATGTTCTGCATTAAGCACTGGAATGCATGCGCGTTGTTGGAGGCCGCTGGTGATAACTAAATATGTCGGCAATGTTTTTCCCCTAATTATCCCCTGGAGGAAAGAAGCAATCCATCTAGCATTTTTTGGAGTCTTTGATATTCTTTCTCCAATCTAGATGTGTAGTTTATCCATTCCTTATTTGGCGCTCCTTTTTAAACATTTCAAAATGTGCAATAAATGTGGGTGAGCCATTTTGGAACTACGATGTTCAGGGGATTCAAAGCACATAGTATACATATCCTATGTAGGAAAAAACTCCCAGATTCATTATCTAGCATTAATTGCCCATTAACCCAATATTACTTTAACATTTATTATTTAAGTACTTCGGGACTCTGACTCTTCGGGGTTCAGGGGATTTCAAATGAAAAGTATGTATAACTATCAGAGGACCAAACTAGCGGAGTGACGTGGCAGTTCGAGACTTCGACACTTCATCTCTTCGGATATGATGTGTCCATGATGTCACTATCACTGACGTGTCTGCATGAAGAGAGTGACATGTGTCACCCAGAAATGGGTAGATGACGTAACCAAAGGTGTTTGAAATGAATGCCACATGTCTCCACTGATGAATACCACATGTCATTTCTAGATGAATGCTATGTGTCTCCACTGATGAATTCCATGTGGCTCCGACATTTTGGCATTCAAGATTTTTGAGTTCTAAGTGTGGAGATATCCTAGATGACTGATTGCCGAAGCGATGCGACGGTTCGATATTCAATATATTTTTACAAAGGAAAGCTCAAATGTTTCGGTGTCGAAGTCATGGAGTGGCTCATGTGTAACTCTTTCGATTAAACCTCACGCGAGTTCTAGAATCTCGAATGTATGAGAGTAATTGATCTTATCGGCCTGTTGGATCTCTACAGTTGAAATTTAACCTATCTATTTTCACAATCCAGGCCCGAAAATGATTTCTGGACTTGGTGATCCTAGATGTCTCTTGTGCACACAAAATACTTGGTGGACCTGTTGCATGGTCAATCAATGGAAAACATGATGACAAGTATTTTGAACCAAATCACGACATCCAATTATCCTTCAAGAAAACAAAAACAATTTGTGCAAAGAATCAATCAAGAAAGATAATGATGAAAAAAAAAGTCATTTAGAGAGGGAAACTAACTTAACCAACCAAAAGAGGAATAATTTTGATGAAGGCACAGGGAAAAGAGGAAGGAGGGGTAGGGGGTGCATACTTAGGTCTCAACACCTTTCCTACTCCATTTACAGATGAGGTTTTAGAGAATGTGGGAGGACAATAAGTGTACTCCTTCACAGATGGATTTTCAAGCTACCATCATATTAGAATTGGTCCAGAGGACAGGTACAAAATTATATTTTACACAGAGTGGTGCTCATATCAGTACACAGTAATTCCATTTGGTTTAAAGAATGCACCAAGAATATTTTCCAGAGTAGTAGTAGCTGCATTCAAGGATTTTATACATAAATATTTAGAAGTTTATCTGGATGATTGGACATTATTCAGTTTATTGAAGGACCATGTAGAAGTTATGAGGTTAATGTTAGAGAGATGTAGGCAATGTCAAATTTCCTTGAACATTAAGAAATGTATATTCAGTACACCATTTGGCATCCTACTTGGACACATTGTATGAAAATGGGACTTGATAGTAGACCCTACAAAGATTGTTGTTATTGTCAATTTACCACCACCAAAGTCAGTGCGCCAATTGAGAGAAACATTGGGCCACAGAAGGTAGTACAAGAAATTCATAAAGGTCTATGAAAATATTACTGCGCCCATGGAGAAGTTACTACATAAAGACATCAGGTTTCACTGGAATGATGAATTCCAAGAGAGCTTGGACATACTAAAAGAGAAGATGGTGACAACACAAATTTCAAGTTTTCCAAATTGGACAAAAGAATTTCATGTGGATGAGGACACTTCATCCATTGCACTTGGAGAATTTTTGGCACAACCAAGTGAAGGAGACATTGATCACCCAATATAATTTTCTAGTAGAAAATTGTCTGAGTACAAATAGAACTATAATACTACAGAAAGGGAAGGTCTGGCTATGGTATATTCCCTACAAAATTTCAGACATTATTTATTTGGGCAACATTTGAAGATGTTTATAGATCATTCCACTTTGAAGTACCTAATTAACAAGCTAGTGTTGGGGGGAAGGATCTATAGATGGTTTTTATTGTTTCAGTAATATGATTTTGAAATCATAGTAAAACTAGGGAAGTTGAATGCAGGACTAGATCATTTATCAAGAATTACTAATGGAGAGGAGCCAAATAACTTGGAGGAGAATTTTCCTAATGCTAACTTACTTTATCTTCAGATTGTTGATGAAAAATTTTATGACATTGTGGAATTCATGAGCACAGGAATGGCTCCCAATGAATTTATTGTCATGCAGAAAAAATAGTTGGTAGTGCACACTACAAACTATCAGTTGATTGTAGGCCATTTATACAAGTTAGGTGCAGATGGAATTCTGAGAAGATGTGTGATGGAGCATGAACACTACATGGTGTTAGCAGAAGCACATGAAATCATAGTTGGAGGGCATTATATAGTAAATACTACAACACAAAAGGTGCTACACACACGATTATGGTGGCCTACAGTACATAAGGACGCAAAAGAATATTATCAGACCTCTGATGTCTATCAGAGGGTGGGAAAACCATCCAGAAGGGATGAAATGCCACTTATGCCCTAAGTAACTTTACAAGTGTTTGATAAATTGGCTATGGATTTGATTGGACCCATTAACCCACCAGTAAGGAGATCAGGAGACAGATACATCATCACTGCGACAAAATACTTAACCAGGTGGGAAGAAGCAGCCCCATTGAAGGATTGCAGTGTATAAATTGTAGCACAGTTTCTCTTTGAGAACTTGGTGACCAGATTTGGATGTCCCAGAATTTTGTTGAGTGATCAGGGAACCCATTTTATTAATAGTAAAATCAGATCTATGACAGAATAATTTGAGATACATCATTGGAAGAGCACACCTTACCATCCCCAGGAAAATGGTACAATAGAAGCTTTTAACAAGATTCTAGAAAATGCCTTGACAAAGAATTGCAATGTGAATAGAGATGATTTGGATTTGAAGGTATCAACAGTGTTATGGGCTTACACAACTACATGCAAGAATATTACAGGATAGACACCATTCAGAATGGTGTATGGACAAGAAGCAGTGGTTCCATTGGATTATTTAGTACCTAGTTTATGCATTGAAATGATCACCAATATGACAGAGGAAGGTGTTGTGAGAGAAGATTGGATCAATTGATGGAGCTGGAAGAAGACAAAATTTTAGCAGGATTTCGACAGGAGGTAAAGAAAGCAAAGGAAAAATCTTGGCATGATAGGCACATAAAGAAGAAAAGATTTAAGGAAGGAGATCTAGTTCTCCTCTATGACAACGGGTATTTACAACACCTAGGGAAGTTCAAAATTCATTGGGTAGGGCCTTATCAGGTATAGGTCATCACAAATGGAGGTGTTGTCAAATTGAAAGATCTTGCAGGGAAGAATCTCAGAGGACTGGTGAGTGGCAGTCAACTGAAACTGTATCAAGAGAATCAACCTAGCAACCTGAGGTAAAAATAGAGAGATAAGGTATGATTGTACATATTGTATGTAGTAGATGTTAAAAGAAAAAGACAAAAATCCATAAAAAGAAGAAATATAACAAAAAGACAAAAAGATAGAAGAGTATTAGAGGGTTTTTGATGTAATAGAATTGTTAGAATTAACAGTGCATTGCAGAAAAACCAATGTTGAAGACACTACGTGCTGGAAAATAGTTGACATACACAAAAAGTGGAGCACGTAGGAAAAAGTGAAAAAGTGACAACTATCAGTGCAAAACCACTGTCAGTACACCATCCCGCTATAAATTCAGAAAAGGGGGGAAAGGTAGTAAATTATGTTTTTCTAAAGAGAAGAGCAAAGAACGAACACCCAACATGAAAGAGTGAGAGTTTGTGATAGCCATTGGAGATTTATAGTTCAGTAGTCCATATTTTAGCAGGATGTCACCACCGAGATTTGTAGTGTCGAGCAGGGTCAGTCGGAACACAAGAAGTAATTATCGGGTAACGCAAACAGGGACAAAGGACATGCCAAAAATCATGTATATCGATGAAATCCATAAGCCAGAGTATGAGCCACATAACATGCAGGTCGAGGAAGAAGGAAACCCATCATAGGAGGCGGGACAACCGGAGTAGGATGCGAAAATGAAAAAATATGACGCGTCCAGGGAAAAAGGGCCACATCAGGAAGAACATCCCATGATTTCAACACAACGGGGCCTAAACCCAGATGAAGAACATGAAACATAGCACAAGGATGTACCAAAGGTTGAGGCATCCTCCCCACAAGGGAAGAAGAAAAAGCAAGTTGAAAGCAGTGGGCAGGGCATACAATGCGCACAGGCGAAGTTGGCAATAGTGATGCCAGAAATCCCAGAGGGAGTAAAGGCCGATGAAAAAATGGTAGGAGGAGTATATACCATGAAATACTCAGATCATGATGTCACATATGCCGTCAAATTATCGAATTTGGAGAAAAAAATTACATGGAGTGAAAAGGAGAGGGGCCATCAAGTGCGCTACTGTTGGAACCTACGCAATGGATTTTAGGAATTTACAACACAGGGATCATGAACCTGTTAAACATACCACATTTTGGGCATGGTAAACAAATCAATGGATTTGTGAAATAACTCCTAGCAAGGGTGCATGGAGGAATTTTGTGGATGGATAGGCCAGTTCCTATCAATGTGGATTTGATTGCATCTATCACCAAGCTACCCACATATGGGGAGAATCCATAGAAATACTTAAAAGATAAGACAAAAGTAAAGGCCATCTCTGATGAAATCAAGGAAAAATATGGCACGAAGAGAGGAAATAGGGGAATCAGGATCGTCGACATAAATGATCCTACGACAAGATTTTCCACAAGGTTGCTAGGGTGGAAACTGATGAGCAAGTGTAGGAAGGAAGAAGTGCCAACGGGAGTGGTAGAAATTGCAACGTAATGCAGGAAGGGGGGCTCGATGAGATGGGCCCATCACTTTCTCAGTTCATTCCTGGAATACTAAAAATACACACAGGATTGGGGCTATGAGTTCCACTACTCATGGTTACTTATCCTCATGGCATTGATAGGGTGGAAAGAACCGGTGTACAACAAGTACATAGAAAGGATAGGAAAGTGTGGCACAACCCGCTACACATCTCTTAGGATCACAACAGACCCAAAGAAGAAGAAGGAAAACTATGAAACTTTTGCGTGATACTTATCATATATCCAAGAGTTAGTAGTCAATACCTGGAGAATTTCACCAGAGACTATCCAAGAGTTTGGATAGATAGAAAATTTTCAGCAAATGTGCCACAACATGTGGTTGCAGGTCAAGAGGTACCCAGTCAAGGAGTGGCTACAATTGATTTACTGCGTGATGACACATGATATACAGATGGAGGTCCAAGAGTGGCCTGAGGAATGAGAAGTTCACGTAATCCCAAGGATAGTGCCAGGAGGACAAACTCAGATGTAGGACAAAACAGTCCTTGCGCAATAGACAAACACAAACAATGCGAGAAAAAATAAGAATGCCACACAAGGCCAAGTGGGGGGAAGCATCCCAATCCAAAATAAATACAAGACACAGAAGAAACCATAAGGTGTTTCCAGAAAAGGGCCACCATGCATAGGAAAAAACCAGGAGTTACAATAGAACAGGTGTGCATGGGAGAAGAAGGGACAGAGACACATGATATACCTATGTTGGAAGAAATTGGGTAGGAGACAGGCATGGATACATATATTCCAGAGGCATTTGAGCCATCAAATTCCCAAAAGAAGAGGGAAGGGGAACTAGCAAGTGGTTCCAGGAAAAAGGCGAAGGCCCACAAAACACCACTGCAAACATCATTAACAGTAGATGATGTTGAAACAATAGCTACAACAGTCGAAGATCGACTATCTGAGGTGTGGGAGAATGTTGAGAAGCATAGAGATTCAATTTTGGAATAGGTGCAGGAAGTGAAAACTTCACTGGAGCAGTTGAGGATCATGACAGAGCAACCACAAAAAGAGAAACCATAAAAAACTAGGGAAGGAATGCATGTTGGCGAAACAATTCAAATCACAACATAGGGGAGCGTCACTTTCATCGTAACCCATGAGATGTTGTTCATCGACGAGGAGGCAACACAGAATCCCCTGAAGGAAATTGAGACATTGGACTTGGCATTGCCCAATATCCCGATGAAGGCGCTCTATAAATTACAAATTAGTGTCACACAGGAAATTCAATCTAGGGGAAGGTCTGATGCGACAAAATTACAGATAGCGCTGGAGGAAAAGATCACACTAAAGGAAGAAATTATCCAAGAAGGGAAGGTAAAGAAGATAGTGCAACAGAAATTGGAAGAGATGGAGAATAACATTAACACAGTATTCCAAACCATCCCAAATAGCGCAGATTCAAAGGGAGTATCCTTTGAAGAGAAGATAAGGAAAATAGCACAAGCCTTGGAGCAGTGAAAGGACTAGATAAAGGAACTAGAGGAGCGCGTAGTACCCACTACTCCTCCATAAGTAAGAGCACAATGAGATCAAGACACAACAAAATCTGTAGAGAGTATAGCATAGACCATACATAGGATGACAGAGTTGTTGGAAAAAAGTGGCTAGTTGTGGACACATATCTTAGAATATGGGAGCTTACAAGACCTACAAGGAAGGGAAGACAAGGTACATGCAGTAATGGAATATTTAAAACAACGACAGAAGACAATTTCACTACCAGAAAAGATTAATACAACTGTAGAAATGAAGAACCTACAGGTCGAGGATAAAACAATGTTAGCGCAGAAAATCGCAACACAAGCTTAATTGGAGCCTCTGCAGAACAAGGATAAAAAATTGGTCATGGAGGTTGATGCAGCAAAATCACGAGTGGAATAGATAGGATTGGCGGGAGGATATATATTAAAACCTCCAATCACCACGCAGATGGTAGAAGCCATGGCGGAGAAGAGCAACCAGGCTCAGGAGAAATTCCAACAAACAACAAAGATGTATGAATCACTGGCACAAGAAGTAAAATATGAAGGAGTCCATGAGTGACTCAGGAAGAGTCACGATGTCAGTTTTGGGGGCCTATTGTTGCAAGCCAATTTTGGGAGAAAACCAAGGAGATTTTGAAGATTTCAAGACAACGCTGAAAAATAGGGGAGCGCACCAGAAATAGAGGAAAAGCAATGCCGAAAACAAAGGAAAACCAGCCACGAGAAAAAGTACTTACAAAGTGGACAAACTACTGTAGAATCATAAGTTGGAAAGTGGACAAGCGTCGACTTGGAGAACAGTTGGATCATGGACCAACCAATATTAAGTCAAGGAGAAAGTGGAAAAACCTAATCCGGTTAGGGTTAGGGTTTTGTAAGGGCATTGTCCCAGTTTTGTATAAGTAGAATGTATTAGGACCATGAGAGGGTTGGGGTGTGTATTCTTGAGGTTGTAGTAGATCCCTTAGTTGAGTAGGAGGACTTGTTGAGAGACTTTTGTGATCTGTGGAGATTAAATGTAATGGCAGAAGAATTGTACAGTGCACAACACTAGATTTTACAGGAATATGAATAAAGAGCCAAAGCAACAAATATTTGTGGATGTAGCCCAGGAGGGAGTGAACCATGGTATATATGTGCCATGTGTATGAATGGTTTCTTTTCTTACTGTTAGGTTTGAGTTAACAAGCCTTATGAATAATGTGTTAATTGATAAAGGTTATATTACTGCACACTAAGGAAAAACTCATGAAATATGCAGAACAACACTAAGTAAATGAATGTCATAGCTAGTGTTTAGATATGAATCTTATGTTATAGTATATGAATACATATCATTGAATACATGTTGTTAAAATAGTTAATGAAATTTGTTAGTTATATGTTGTGTAACTGGTAAGAATTAGAGTTAGCATAATATGTGGGTATTCGAGGGTTAGTTGTTGAGTAGATCTAATTCCTCTGAGACAAAAACACATCCCATCCCATGGTTGCACACATCTGAGTCATGCGACCACCCACTGAAGCCATCTCAAGTGAGACTACAAGTGCACTTTCTGCACTGTGTTTCCTTCTGGTATCCATAAGGGCTGATGGTCTAAGGGTTGTTGGTAGTCCTATAGTTAGAACCTAGTTCAACCCATAAGTAACCAACAAGTATTCTATCTCATTTCCCCCAAGGGAAAAATATCAAATGAGTCAGGCGGGTAGTGGAAGAATTGGTGGACCATTCCATACCATGGGCCTACTTTGATGGATCCTCACAAAATGAAGGCAAAATATCTGGAGGGGGGGTCATCTAACATATGTTGGTTTCTCTCTCTTACAATCTAAAAATGGATTCGGGTCAGGCGACAAACAACTTTGCAGAAGTGAAGTATCTCAAACTATTAGTTACCTTCACAGGGAAAAAGGAATAAGATCCCTTCAGAATTTTGGTGATTCGATGATGGTTATAAATTGGGTTAATAAATCTCAGAGATGTGACAACATCAGATTGCTTCCTATTCTTGAATAAATATTCATTATTATAATTTTGACAATTATATTGTGTGTCATGTCTACAAGGAAAGAAACATGGCCGCCAATTCACTCTCTAAAGAAGGTTCTTAGCTGGATTTTGGGAAATGACACATAGAGGAAGTTTCAAAGGATTCCTACTTCGAATTTAAACATTTTCCCTTCATAGAGATATCAGGAATACCTAATTGAAAGATTCAACCATCTCCTTATCGGTTTCTGAAAAGTTTCCAAGACTCTTTGATTCCCTTTTGTTAATACAAATCTTAGCGGTTCAATTTTTCTAAAACTTTTGGATCTATTCTTCAAACCTCTTGATCAGTTGTCAATGCATATACATATTTGGCCACTTGAATCAGTGATTCTCTCAACTTCAATTGTTGATATCTTTTCAATATACTACTGTGCATAATTATATACAACAATCCCATTTTGTAATCTTTATGATATGTGTCCTTTTGTTGGACAAAAATAATTATGTATTTCTCTTTACTTATTAGATCTATCCTTCCTTTTGGACTGATAAGGAAATTAGAATAAATACATGGAGGCATGTATTATTCAGAATGTAAATTTTCTTTCTTCTTGAAATAAAATTTATGTTTTTTTCTTCGAAAAAAAATATATAGAGAGCCAATAAATTTTTTTCCAAAGAAAACCTCACGAGGAAACCCAAGGGATGATTCCCAGTGTTTATTAATGGCATCCCTAATAAACCCATCAGTATATACTACTATGCATCACCCAAGAGGTTTGAACTATGTACCTTCTTGCACCAAACTAGCTAAATGCCCAACAACATTTGTGACAACCCATCGAGCTAACCCCTTAGACTCTTGATAACCTATATATATATATATATATATATATATAGAGAGAGAGAGAGAGAGAGAGAGAGTTTTCTTTCATTGATGAATTGATTTTTTAGTAGGACATGTGATGAACATCTCTAACATGTTGCTTTCATCCATAACATATTTAACAATCACAACTTTTGATAGCCCAGAAAACTGCGACTTTGCTATAAAGAGGATAAAATTTCTTGACTTCATTATTGATGACATAAATTTGAAACCAACATTAGTGAGTTACAACTACAAATCTCCCTTCTATTGAAAAATTCAATTTTCACAAACAAGTTGTATTTGGGTTCTATCATTTTGTATAGCCTCGCCATGAAATCTTGTGTGGAAATATCAAGAAACTTTTTCTACAATGGAACACAATACAAAAACATGGATTCTAATATTTGGATCGTGCATCATGTGAGTTTCGTACTGTTGAGATAAATTCCCTCTTCTAAAATTTCCTTCCCCTTTTCTATTTTCCCAACTTCTTTTCTCCCTTTGTTTTCCCTCTTCTATACTTAGCTGTTTTCCCCTTTTCCTTTTTTCGCTTCTATTCTCCCTTTCTAATTCTATACTTGGTCATTTTTTCATAACAATGGGTTCCTAGGTTGACATACTTGTGGATCCTCATCTCCATACACACCCTCACATCATGAGTCTAACCGACCGCCGCATTATCCTATACTTAGCCGATTTTTCAATTGCGGGTTCCCAGGTTGGCAGGGTCAAGCTTTCATATCCCATGTTCCGTGATATACATTTTTCATCCAAAAGATCCACAATCTACATTTTTACCATTGGACCCCCTAGATCCTAAGTATCTCATCCCTCATTTGTTAAGTCTGATCAACCACATTACAAAACTTAGTCATTTTTCGGCCTTCTGCAGTCGCAGGTTCTCGGGTTCACAAAATCCTCAAATCCTATTTCTCTCTTATCCGTCCTCGCCACCTTCGCATGTTTCCCAATACACATTTAGTATGATTTAATGCTAATAAATCATCATGTATATTCCATAAAGATTTTCATTAATAAGGGAAGAGCTTGAGGAGATCTCCTATTAAAACACATTAAACCAAGATTTACGGAGGATAATATTATCCCTCTGAAGAATTCATTTTAAACATTATCTAGAGAAAAGGAACGTTTTTCTTCAAATTATGGAAGAAAATCGACAACAGTTCTGTGGAGATACATCGAACATTTTTAGGCGTGTGGACCAAAACTTTCAGTGGTCCAAAGCATATTCTTACTACACATCCCCTTATGCCCAGAAGGAAGTAATTTGGATGTCTAGAATCGCTCGTGCAAGTTGCGTCCCAGAGGTTTTCCACTATAAGGAGTTGGTCGTCTGCTACGTCAAGAGATATATTCCAAGCCAACATATCATTCAATTGCGGGACCATTCCCCAGTCTCTCTGTCATCTCAGGTATTTCGTAACATGTTGAGACTTCTCGAACCAATGCTTATCTTCAAGGGTGAATATTGTAGAGAATTATTAAATAAGCATGACAATGGGTTGGACCTCTTACCTGAGTTCCTAGAGAACCCAACAGTTGTCCCTGAAGACATCATGAGATTGCAGGTTGGCTCATTTAAAAATCCCTTCTGGGAAATTTCTTGGATTTTCATGAGGTTAACGGGACAATAAACTACAACCAACATTTCCCGCATTATTATTTACATTTGATACTTTACGGTCAAGGAACGGGCCATTTATGATTGGGTAAAGTTGATTTCCATTGAAATCTCTTCCCAATTGTCACAATACAAGAAGAACAAGAATTCATTTGTGTCCTCTTATTTGGTTTTCACGATAGCACATCATTGTTAGTTTCTGATATTATCTGTGTGTAAGAAGTTAAAGTGCGAATTAGACCCGGTAACCTTATGGTATCAAACATTATGGAGGCACAAATCCTCCTGAAATTTTTATGAAGTTTTTAATGACTTTGTCTCATTTTTTAAAGGTTTGATTTTTGGAAAGGACACCCTCCAGATGTATGAACAAGCGAGTAAGTTTCTGGATAGGAAGCGGACATTGGAACAAATGGAGAATTACAATGTCACAAGGATTTTCGGTTCCAAGGAAAATACTTCCTTCCTTCCATGCCACCTATCTGAAAAAATGTTTTTGATTGAAGTAGCAAGGCAATACAACTACTTGTTGCATTTTTTCCATGAAAAGATAAAAAATCAATTCGTACCTCTACCTTGGAAAGTTGGGGACTTCATATTCAAAAATATGAACAAGATTGATGAATTTGCAGGCCACTTCCACAACCTAAATATAAGATATGTTGAAAGGATAAAAGGGTTCGACCCTAGTGTAATTTTTGTATAACATCTATTGGCAATTGGAGTCAACAATTATTTTATTAATATTGTTCTAAATGAAGACAAAGATAATGACTCGGGAAATCCTGCTCATTACATTGGCTACCTAGAAACAATACTCAACACCAATGAGTCGTACAAACAAAATGGAAAAGGTCCCGGAGAGAAGAGTGCCCAATCTCAAATTATCACTCCAAAAACTACAACATCTCAGAACAGTGATGCAATGACCCACCCAATTAAGAAAGGGACACACATTTATTTAGGTAGAGTAGGAGATAAGAACCCTCCTTCGGGAAAAATTGAAAGCTCCCATAAACTTCCCTTGCAGAAGAAAAGAAAAAATATTTTGCAAGAAGAGGAAGAACTTCAAGTCAAAAGTGACATCCAAGGATTTTCCCTTGAAGATATGGAACTCAAGACTGATATCTTTAAAGTTTTCCCCAACGTTGATCAGCCAGGGGACATGGCTCACCAAAATCCTCTGATGGAAATAATGGAGAGTGATACCTTCGATGAAGAAGAGTCTTTTGTATTTCAGAGCGTTGTTTTTTACAACGATTCCAAAAATTTAATTATTGAGAAAAGAGATGTAAGGAAAAAAAGGGGGAAATCTCGTTCAGATGTTAACCTACGAAACATGCAACCTTCCCAAATTCACCAAGCAACTGGAGATTCTCTAGATGATTCTATTGGAGGCCTTGAAGTAGAGAACACCAAGTTAAAGGAAAGAGACAAAGAACTAGAAGAATATTGAATGCCCCTTCCAGTACTTGCTAGTCCTTTAGCAATGATTAGGCCTACCACACCTGCAACTAAACTTAAATGATCTTCAATCCTACTCACATAAGCCAAGGGATATGTGGATAATAAAATTAAGAAAAGAATGGAATTAATTACATAGGGTTGGGAGATTTCAAAGAACATGGTCTCTTTTGGAACGAGGGCACATGCCTTCCATGAATAGTTACAGGAGGATTTGAAAAATGAAGAAGGTTTTTACCTTGACGTAGTCGTACCCTTCGGTTTTAAAGTTACCAATATGACATAGTTGAAAAGAAGAGAGGAGGATCTCCCTTATCCAAACTGGATAAAACAATTGAACGCATGTTGGAAGGAAAAGGTTAAAAACTTGAATATTATTGTCCAAGCATGTGACCGGGCTATATTGAAGAAGGAAGAACTATTCAAGAGGCTAACTGAGATAGACCTATTCAGAAGAACCAATGATGTCCAATACCCCAAATTGATCCTCAAATCATTTTTCCTAACCAAGAAATCCTTTTATGAACAAGTTGATATCTTTAAAGGGTTATCATTTGAAAATTTCTAAGGCATTCTTGAGTATAATGAAGATAACGTAGACAACTGGCTAGTGGATTATTCAGTAAAAAACAAAGATATTGAAGAATATTTGTGTAATATTTCCATTGATCTAAGGGACTTGGAGAGAGAGCTATTCAATATAAAAATATGGCATGAAATCAACATGGCACCAATAAGAAGCTACATTGAAGAGTGGTTTAAAAAATCTATCGACAAATTGATCGATGAAGGGAAAAAGACAACTGAGATGGTTCATGTAACCGTCAATGAAAGCAATAAAAGGACATCACCAAGAAAGTGAAAAGCGAGAGATATCATCATAGTAAGTTCATACTGATCACATCCTTCTTTCTTTATCAAGTCCTTCATCCAGTTACTCCACCTCTTTAAATAGAAAGGTTTAACTAAAGATTGATAATTTCTTTTTTCTTCTTACCAGGTCTTGTTGTCTTTTGTCACCCACTTTCTTCCTTCTACAAAAATCATTCTTATATATATTTTCTTTATGGTCTACGGGAGCCCCAATCCCAATCTTTATGACAAACACATTTAAATTTCGGAGAATATGTAATAAACTATATATTTTTAGAAATTTCAAGAGAGCTATTTTGGGAACAATCTCGATTATGCTTTGTAACCCAGTTTTTTGAATAAAAAGTATTTGAGGTTGATCTATCATTATCTTTATTTGATTTTCCCATGTATTACTCTATCAAATTTCTCTCATTCATACATATTATTTCCTTCTATTTTTATGTGATCATAAATCTTTAGCCAAACTATGTTGGATGTGAGGAAATTTTACTTATTTACTTTAAATGTGTGAAGGTATGTTGTTCTTGGTCCATTCTCAGGAACTTTCTTTAAAAGAAAATAAAAACATTTTCCATTTTTTCATATTTACCTTTTCTTTGATTACCACAATAGACTTCTGTAAAGTCCCACATTTTGAAGAGCTAGAGTCCCATGAAAATCATAACAGAGGAGTACCACCTCTATAAAAGTGCATGGATATTTGTATCCTCGTGAGGTTTCCATTTTGGTCCTAACATATTCAACCATCAACACGTACATATCCAATCCCTATCACTTTAAAATCCATCCTTGTCCAATCAACACTAATAAACCATACCATACCATACCAACTTCTAGTATATAGTTGGAGTTGTTTGTTGACATAGGTATTTTTTCCTCCAAACAAAAGGAGGAAAAACTAGATAAATGTTCAATGAGATTAAGTACATTAAATGAATGGTGAACAAAGTGGTAGATGCATTGAGTCGAAGACCATGCACATTCTCAGTGATACCTCTTCAGATGTATCTTTGAGAAAATATTCTAACTATATAGTTCGACGATGATTGTTATAAAGAGGTTAAGGAAATTATTGGACCAGACACCATGACAATACCAAAGTTTGAAGGATATACGTCAAACAATGATAGAATGATGAGGTATAATAACCAGAATTACATACCGCCTAATGAAGAATTGAGAAGCTTGATCTTAAGTGAAGCTCATGGAGTAGTGTACATGGATCATCTAGGAGTCACGAAGGTGAGGGAAGACCTTAAGCCCTTATTATCATGGAAGGGATAAAGGTGTACATAGTTAGCTACATGGTGAGATGTATAGAATGTCAACAAGCGAAGTTGAACATAGACATCTGACAGAATTACTACAACCACACGTTATTCCAGAATCGAAATGGGAGGTCATTTCAATGGACTTTATTGTTGGATTTTTTCTATGGTAAGGAGGAACAAATCAATTTTTATGGTAGTTGACACTCTGACGAAGAGTGTACATTTTATTCCTAAGAATACAATGTATCATGCACCAAACATAGCTAGAATTTTTGTCAGAAATATTGTGAGACTACCTGGCCTACATAAATGAATCATATATGATAGAGGATCAATGTTTACAGGACGATTTTGGACTACTTCCCAAGAGGCCTTGGGAACACAACTGAACTTTAGTACAACATATCACCCTGAGATAGACAGGAAGACAAAAATAACAAACCAAATTTTTGGAAGATATGTTGCGTATGTACGTGATGGACCAATAGAAGCTTTGGGAAAATTTCTTTCCACTGGTAGAGTTTGTGTACAACAACAACTATAAAAGTACCATTAAGCCAACGCCATTTGAGTTTCTTTATGGTCAACTGTTTCGGATGTCATTGAGTTGGGATCGACTTGAGGATAGGGTCCTGGTGGGAATAGAAATGATCCAAGAAATGCAAGGACAAATGAAAATGATAACACAAAGGATAAAAGAAGCTCAAGATCAACAAAATAGTTATGTTGTTGTGCATTGTGTTGACCTCCACTATGAAGTTGGCGACCGAGTTTTCTTGCGAGTGAAATCACACAAGAATTTGATTTAGTTCGAAAAGGGTGCTAAACTCTCTTCTAGGTTTTTGGGGCCTTCCAAAGCTATGGAAGGGAAAGGACCCATGGCTTATCAACTAGCCTTGCCTCATTACTTGAGGTGTATGAATGATTTTTTTCTTGTATATGTTTTGCGACATTATGTTAGCAATCCTACACATGATATTGACATGAGTTCCTTGTGGGGTTGGACGAGGGTGCAATCATGGTGGAGACAATCCACATTTTGGACCATCGCATTTGACAACTACAACGTCGAGCAATCGATCAGGTCGAGGTCTAGTGGGACAATTATAGTCCACGCTCGACTACTTGGGAGGATGCATATGATATGCGTCAGTAGTTCCTTGTTTAATTGATAGAGTAGACATATAGATCTTGTCAGATACTTTATATACTTCATTTTTATACAATGTACAACTTCGAGATGAAGTTTAAAACAAGAGGGGGTGTATGTAACATCCCGCTCTTGTGAGCACATGTTATTGACTTTTTCTTGAGGACACTTGCGTGCACATGATTTGGTTATAGTACATGGTTATATTTTTCTCTTATGTTGTCTTATGATGATGTTGATAGATTATGATTTATGTTGTTTGATATCTATGTATTGACATATGCTATTGACGATTTTCCCCTGAGTGTGCAGGACACTTGACAGATTGAGGATGTTGATCGCATCAATGGACCTCTTTGGAATCCATATTAAGTCAGAGAGTGGATTGTATTGGTTTGAGTACTTCATTCATACATATGTGACATATGATCAATTATATTATGATGTTGTTTATGGATCATTGACAATGTTTCATTGATGGATGCAGGCTGAAGATTTCTTGCTAATCTGACTCACATAAGGAGTAAAGGGGCCATGCACATAAACCAGATATTGAGGGAGAGGTATGGTATCATCCTTGTCACATGCTACTAGCACTCTCGTCATGACTCGAATTGTAGGTTAATGATTACCTAGTTCGAGAGATCCACAATGTCGTGAGAGTATACTAAGGTAGTCACTCATGAGTATTTCTAAGGGGTGCACAATAAGGTAGGGTCCTTATTCCTTAGAAGACCTTAGTCTCTCACAAGGTCACCTGAATCGATTGTTGACTCTAGGGTTTGGAAAACTACCAAAACTACTCAAAGGTAAGTGGCACCCTTGGAGCATGGAGTGCATCTTGAAGGGCATGTCATGTAATTAAAAATTTGAATCAAAGGTGAGTGGAACCCTTGGAGCACGGAGTGCATCTTGAATGGAATGTCATGTAATTAAAAATTTGAATCAAAGGTGAGTGGCACCCTTGGAGCACGATGTGCGTCTTGAAGGGCACGTCACGAAATTTAAAACTTGAGTCAATGAATCTAGGTGGCCTCAAAAGCCATTAATTAAATGAATTAAGGATTTAATTAATTAATTGTAAATCCCCAAATGAAAATATAAGACTATGCAAAAAGTATGCCTAAGTGGGTAAGAAGACTAAAACTAATTATTAATTAAATAACATAGGAAAGAGTCAAGTCAATTCAAGAAAATAAGAAAGATGGCATAATTCTAAAGAATTAATTTAATCCACATGTGTGCAGAAAATACCTAATTGGAATATAATATAAGAAATGAATAAAGCATGAAAGAATAAATGCATGCATAGAAGGGAATCTAGAGTCTAAACTACCACTAGTTTAACAAGGAGAAGACTCATATTTTAAATCAACTCAGAATTAGTAAGGCATCAATCATTAATTGAAAATGAAAGGAATAAAGAGACAACTAGGAGTGATTTTAGGAGCTCTTTTAGGATGGGTGAGGGAAATTGACATTTATTAAAATAAATTGTGGATTTACTTGTGAAACTAAGGGAAAGGGTGACAAGTGTATGGGGGAAATAATTCTTAATTAATTATTTAAAAATTGAATTAAATGTGAAAGTGGAAAGGTGTCATGGATGAAAATCCTATAAATCAAATGGGAAAAGGGGTAAAAACAGACAGGTGATGGGTAAAGTTATGCTGCAAAATTTTTGACTAGTTTTAGCTGTGAGAGTTGGTATACCCATCTTGAGAGAGAGTGGTGGATCTACCTTGTGAGGAAATCTAGGAGATAGAGTATTTTTGGTTGTGTGTGTATGTGCCCCCTTTGCATCTTGAGGGGCTAAGGGGGAAGAAGAGTACCCCTAGCATTGGTTGGGAGGTACCTATGAAGTCTCAACGATTGGCAGGTGGAGGGGTTAAACAGAGTGCCTTAACAGAGGAGCATCTCACCTACGTCATCTTTGGTTATGGTATTATTAATTGAGTTTTATATACAGATGTGTGAATATTATTTACCATATAGCGTTCTTATAATTTCTCTTTAAACAACGATTGAAAATTGATATTGAAATGTCATGATTCTTGATGGGTTGAGTATATTAGAAATGAGATTGGATATTACTATGAAAACCAAGCCTTTGAGCCTCCTTATCTTCCTTCCATTCCTTTAATTTCCCCCAAACCTTACCTCCTAATGGTTCCCTGTTAGTTGGGATTACCCGAGAAAATGCTAAAAACTAGTTGATGGCTTGATCAAAATTTTTCCATCTTTTTCCTTTATTTACCTATGTGTTTTGTTTTAAGATTGGATTTCCATTTTTAATCCTCATATTTCTTGGATACCACTCTGCGTATCCTCCTCTTTAAACTTCGTTTTTCCTCCTCCTAGAATACCCATCATTCTCAGGAAAGGTGGACTGCGATTGGGTGGATCTTACTCAGCCATGTCTTCCTTACTCTGCATTTTTTCCTTTGGAACACCCATAGTTTCTCTAGATAGTTTTCACTCAAAGAATCAGCAGGTATGTTAGCAAAAAAAAACCCAGAACTATAAATCCAACTATCAAAGAAAAATTAGTGCATAAATTATTGAATAATGGCCGAAAATGGTCAAACCTTCATTCTATTACACAAAAAGATTTCAGGGTTGCAGCAGTTGGAATTGACTGGAAGTATTTATTCGCATGGCTTCCTCCACAAGGAAATGACACTTGTCACTTCGACCATGTGTTTAAAGCGTTATTTAGGAGTTGCCAAGAGTGGTCTTCTTTTATGATTTTACTTCAGATTCCTTGACAATCTCTTCCCAACAACCAGTTGCTGCCAAGTTTGGTGTGTGGTCTTCCATAGGATATTGATTAGAAAAATACAGATGGTTTCGAAGGGATTCTAGTACTCTAATTCTATGTGTCTTTATAGAGGGAATCACTGTGAGATTTACCTTGCTATCTTACTCAACAAACCACGCAATTTACCTTACTATCTTACTCAACAACCTCTGCATTTATCTTGTGATCTTACTCAGCAACATATGTGATTTAACTTGTGTTCTTACTCAGCAAACCTCTATGTTTATCTTGTGATATTACTCAGCAACCTGTTTGATTTACCTTGCGTTCTTACTCAACGAACCTCTGCATTTATCTTGCGATCTTACTCAGCAAACCTGTGCATTTACCTTGCAATTTTACCCTTGTTACTCTATGGTTTTGTATATAAAAAGCTTCCCAGTTATAACTCTCAATTGACATTCTCAATTTGATGTATGAGTGGGCAAGATGTGAACTTTCCCTAAGTAATTAATTGCCTTAAATTAAAATATATAATATAAACGATTGAAGAGGCACAGAAGAGGATCAAATTTAAGCTAAAATTAAGTTGTGTTTGCTTGAACAAGTGCCAACCACTATGATCTTTAGTTTGAAATATGATTCATAGTTTATGAATTTATTTAGGTGGAGTCCCATCCCTAGTCCTTTAAGAAAAAGGGGTTGTGCATTAGTTGTATGATTTAGTTCTTATTGACATAATCCTCCTTTGCTTGCTTCAAGAGTATTCGGTTCTTTAGGAGACATTGAATGGGCTTGTAATCGCTATGATTTCTTTTGTATTCCTAAAAATTCCTACTAAAGTAAACCATAATTGAACTACGCTTAAGATTATTTGGTTACAGGCTTGATCATATGATATTGATGTGGATATTATAAACTTGAATTAGAATTTACTAATGAGGATTTGAAAAAACTATTATCTATATCAAGGATGCATTGTTCTCTCATGGCCTTTATTGTTCTTATGCATTTCCTTACTCATCCTTGCGCTCGATTTTTGAATTATTGTTTAAGGTTAAAATTATTTTATTTTATTGGATCATGATAAACTGATGGTCGAAGGGTTGATGAATACTCTTGCACCATGAAATTAAATTAATTAAGTCTCTTGTAGATGGACTATTGGTGGAATGTTTCGTGGGTGGTAATGCATTAATTAATCGATGTATGTTTGTGGTAGAATTTCCTTTGCACCATGAATTAAATAGATGAATTTCTCTTATGCCTTGAAATTAATAGGACGTATGACTGATTATTTGATTTTCTTATCTTTTCTCCATGAAAATAAAACCAATGATTACTTTTGCGCCATGGAATATGCTAATGATTAAGTAATTAGATTGTATGTGCTATGAAATAATGATGATGTATAAATGATTAAGCTATTAGATTATTCGTGTGCATTGAAAATGTTGATGTATTCTTAATTGAGTGATTAGAATACTCTCGCGCCTTTAACTATGTGAATGTGGGATTGTTTTAAGTATTTGTATTCTCTTGTGTGATGAAGAACGGATGGTTATTATGATGTCTAATCTAGTCTTGAATTCAATTTAGTATTGGATAATGAGAGAGCTCTTGCTCCATTAATGATGTGATTTATGATTGGTTATGTGATAATATTTCTCTTGCACCACACAAATAGATTGATAATTACTCTTGCACCATGAATTTAATGTTGATGTATGAATGATTATGAATTTGATTACTCTTGCACCATAATTAATTGATAATTGAGATTGGTTGTTGATCAAATTGTATTCATCTTGATTGTATTAGTGGGATTTATATACCTCCTTGTTCCTCAAAACAGTCACCAGCCCTGAGACCTTAAGTGGTCAAAATCCATCAGATGAATAATGGGCTTGAGCGTTGCTTATGTGTCCTAGAGGTCCTAACTTTGCAGGGTAGGTTGGGTGTATATTTAATTGATATTCAGTGTCTGGTTGATCATTATTTATATTTTTCTTCAGTATATTTTGATGTGTTGAATGACTTCGTTATTTATGTTTATGCGCTGAAAATGTGTCATTGTTATTTATGAATAATGCATTGGCTTTGTGTCATTATTTATTTCGATGAAGTGTCGCTTGTAGTGATTTAATTATGATGTCGTGTTGATTATAGTTGCAGTGAATTGTGTTAACATTAATTTCCTAATGCTTTAAGTTATAAAAAAAAAAAATTACCTATTGTGCTTCGTTATTCAGAGTCGTAATAGAGGGGTCGTTACTATTTCCAAGAAGAAATTTTAGGGTAAAATATCAAAAGACTAACCAAAAACATACACATATGGAACCATCAATGGAAGAGGACAATAGAAACATACATGGGGTGGCATTAGCAAGGATATGATGAGGGAGACACCAAAAAAAAGATGAGGAGGGAGACACCA
>ML777117.1:0-14817 GCA_009831015.1 Picea engelmannii
CGAAACCAAAGCCCAGCTGTGCAGAATGGATCTTGATGATGAACGATACAAGTCGGGCCCAAATAAACCCCTCAATATCTCCCGAACTCTCTGTCACCCCTATCTGGCTACTCGGGCAGGCATAACACTCTGAAATGTTGTAACGTTATAATGTCCCAAAATGGGGACATTACAAATAGCTCATTGGAATCGAGAGGAGAAACACTACAACATGGGATGGTGAGAAGTGACTTTCAGTGGCCAGGGAAGCCACAAGGAGAGATAAGGCACTTTTTAGAGGTAAAAAGGTTAATTAATTAATTAAATATTAATAAAATGAAAGTCACTTTGGAGGGACAAGGTGAGCAGGAAGTATAAAGGAAAGGCAAGGGCCTCTATTCATTGATTCATGTATGTTTATCATTTGGATATCTAGCTTCTAGCTAGAAGGCCCATCTCTTGGGAGTTTTGAGGGTTTTGACTTAACAAACCCTAGAGGACGATTCGGTGGTGAAAGATTCCACCTATCTTGTCCCAAGCTTGGACTCGGGGATGCAATACTCCCCCACACCATTCTACTTCAAATCTACTCAGTTACAGGAGGATTCTACACCAGTTACAGGTGAAGAGAGAGAGAGGGTGCACCAGTTGAGGGTTTCTAGCAAGAGGGGCGCACCATCCATTGAGGGAGAGTTGGATCTAGCTGAGGAGATGAGATTTTGGGAATTCCAGGTATTGGATTTTCCTTGCAGGTGCCATAACACCATTATTGGATACTTCCGAAGGCATTCTTATGGAGGATTGATTTGCATTGAGAGTGAGACGATTTCCCTAGGAGGAGGGTGCAACATTCTTTAGAGGGTGGCTAGATCCAAGGGTCTAGAAGGTATTTTGCCTAGTTGAGCACTTGGGTTTTCATTGTCGTGCCCCGATCTATCAGTCTAGTGGATTGGTGGAGCTGTTGGAGGTCTCTAGGAGAGAGGCCAATTTATCTAGGGTTTCAGGCATCCAAGGGGGTGCACCAGTTCTTGGAGGAGATTCACATCCATAGGGTTTGAGAGGGATCTTGGAGATTTCGGTACCTTGGTTGTTCTTTCCTTCACCCGATCCACTGTTTGGCATGTTTACCGAGGTGATTGGACATCTTTGACAGTAGGGCCGAATTATTGAGGCTATTCAGGGTTCCAACAGGGCATGGCATCTTCCATCTTGGGGGTTTGGCACTTCATACGACCCAGATCATCTTGTATTGATCTTCATTGGATATTTGGCCTTTGGAGGCTTGTAGTCTTTTATTGGAGCATTTTGTAGCAGCTCCTATTATCTTATTAGAGCCATCTATTGAGCATTCCAGATTGGCATCTTCATTGTATCAGGTTCCTTTACTATTATGAATTAAATCAGATCTGAGGTGTTCTTATTATGGATCTTGCATATGGTTGAGGTATGTTCCATGTTTGTATCTTCTTGCTTATTGCTTCAAAAACACATAAAACTATCAGGAAAACCCCAAGGCCGAAACTTAAGAGGCCAACTTGCATGCATCAAACAACAAACAATTAATTCAGTGGTTAGCTAGTGTTTCCAAGCGAAAAATTAGCTTGGGAACATTACACTGGTATCAGAGCCTAGATTCCTGCCAGCTTGAGGGATCTTTCATATGGCAAGATGGAGTCTAGAGATTTTACAGGAAGGATTGTTGATTGTGAAAGGGAATATCAAACCCTCAATGAGAATCTCAGAGGTCTAATAACATTCCATCATTTTGTATCCTATAAAAATCTTAGCTGGAGCAAAGATAAGGTTACACATTGGATTGGCGTAGTAGAGGAAAAGAGAGCCAAAGAAGCTAGAGGGAAAATGGATGAGATATCCTTTGAGATAACATGCTTGGAGATAATATATTCCGGCCTTAGCAAGGAAACTAGGGCTCAAATAACCTTTTTGTAGTATGTAGCCTTAAGAAATCCCAGTTGGAGTGAAGAGGATGTTTTACATGGGATCATCGTAGCAGATAAAAAGAGAACAACATTAGCTAGATGGATGGAAGAACAGAGTGACACCACACCCATTAGGAACATGCAACTTTGCTACAGTTGCAAGGTGCCTTGGGAACCAGATCATAGGTGCACGGGTAAGGATCAGAAGCACATTATTGAGGCACACTACGATAGTGATGATGAGGTGTGTGAGGATGGAGCGATAGATGCTGATTTGGGGCAGTTTGATGATGATAGTGACTCTTGCACAAAGGCTAGTGATAGTGACTCTTGCACAGAGGCTGATGATACTAGCACGCTTGAGGAGGATGGTGACCTTTGTGTAGTGGATAGACAGTCGGAGGAGGAGGATGACAACACTTGTATTTCAACAGATATATCACATACTGTTGATGACCTCACACCCCAGCAGAGTGGTGACACTAGTGAGGACTCACACATGTTAGCACCTACAGATGACCAGCCTCCTATGGTGGCTATGACACATTTGTCGTCTTTTCAGACATCCATGATAGCCACGTCATAGGAAGATACTAGTGGCATGTCAGATATGATGGAGGAGCCTTGTGTGAGGGATGCACACCATGGACAATTGGATCCACAAATCCAGGAGGAGACACAGGACGTGCAGACAGCTGACCTTACACATACAGATTATCATGAGGAGATTGAGTCACCTTTTTCAGAGACTCCATTAGTTGAGGAGACTATGGAGACTTACATCTTGATGGGACACTTATTTCTAGGATCGGCCTGCATTGATGAGGATGCACTCTTTAGTAGTCAGGATGACCATAGCACGTGTCTGGACACATCTATATGGGATCCAGGTGCAGATGATAGTAGCAGGGTGAGTGCACAGGAGGATACAACTGGCCATACAGGATATAGTGTGATTCAGAGGGAGATAGCATCTAGTGATGGGATGCAATGGCATACAGGAGGACCCAACAACACAGTAGACAGTGGGCAGTTCAACACGATATCTTCTGCAGAGAGGGTTTGTGAGGATTCCAGAGTTGGCACTAGCAGTGAGAGACGTGAGGTGACACCTCAACATGACTGTGATCAGGAGTCACACCACTTAGCGGGGTAGCTGAGGGTCAGTGAGAATGTTGGTGGTCTAGCGAAGGAGCACCAGTTGATGGACAAGCATGAGGAGTACCCAGAGTCACTGATGAGTACGGAGAGTTATGATCCGGAGGCCCAGGAGCTATATCCCACGAGGATCTTTGATACAGTTAAGCACTCACTGACGCATGGGGACTCCGGAGCCAGGGGCAGTCTTGAGGATACATCCATTTTTGTTTCGAGAGCGGTTGACCTCCATGTAGAGGTTGATCCATCAGTACGCCCAGGATCTATGATGTAGCATGAGTCTACGGGAGACGACGTGCATATGCCGGAGCATACAACGATGAGTGATAGTTCACAGAGACATGTCGAGATGTATGGTGGGACTCAGAGGAGTATAGCACCTTGCATGGAGGAGACACACCTAGGGGAGCATGCCGATGTCACCCCTTTGCAGCAGCACCTAGTTATGAGAGGTCACCTTCACCATATCAGTAGTTGCATGGGAGGTGAGAGATGGAGGCCGGTTGACCAGTAGTTGGACGAGTTACTTCTGATTGTATTGGATGGTTGGGATTCGATGATGACCACAAGAGATTATTTATCATGGATATCGATGGATGAGCTTCTGGTCGAATCCTTGGGATTGACCAAATCATGTGACACCTTCCAGTCCTACAGTTAGGTGCAGATGTTTTTGTTAGCCTGTCCTGACACTTTTATCATATACAATAGCATGAGGAGGGATAGGCCGTGGTTGAGGACATGGGGAATGGCTAGGCCAAGACCACCTGACATGAGTATCTTTACGGCATCCAGCCGGATAGAGGTGGATCGTCATAGGTAGTTAGTTGAGACTTGGTGCATGATGGTGAGCATCATAGGCCAGGTGATAGCAGATGAGCATAGAGGGCTTCTGACAGTGATCAGTCTCACACAGGAGCAGTTAGAGGAGATTGGAAGTGATAAACTTCCAAGTTTTCCATGGGATCTGGGTGTTCATTTGGCTAGCAGGATGTTTTACTACAGGGTGACCCAGGTTGCGCTAGAGAGCCACATATGCCACCATGGGTTGGTTTGGAGCGAGCCTACAGGGATTTGTTCGATGGAGCGAGGCAAATTTTCATTCTTGATTATCATGATTGGACATAGAGATGGTTGGGTAGGTACTCCTCCCACAGAGATGTTTTCATAGGTGTAGTTTCGGGGCAGCAGGTCCAATAGCCACAGGTACTTTAGCTTGAGGATCCAGGAGTGGATGATCCAGTATATATATATGGAGCAGTCGGGTAGGGTCAGCATAGTGCAGTGCGAGCATGGTGATCTTCGACAGAGTCTAGCATGGGACCCCGGGATTGCAGGAGTGAGCATTTCACTGACTGACAGGGGTGAGTGGACCGTTGCAGGGTGAAGTTGTTCTGACTTTCCATTGAACTTCAATGAGGAGAGCGCACCACTTGGGGATGTCTCACAGAGGTCTGACAATACCTCATTCCGACATTAGCATGGGTAGTTGATGGAGGCCATGTTGATCTTGGTAGTATCTTGGAGGATGGACTCATTCCGGAATGAGGCCATGTGTCGTGTGCAGGAAATCCATAGAGTTGATATATTTCAGGACTATGCTTCACAGGATCTTGCAGTTCACTTCCTGATATGGGACCCAGGGGGTGGACTCTATGATCGTTCATCTTTGGATGGGTTCTACTGTGTGTCCCATAGGTGGATATGGGATCCTAGTATTATACTTGGAGAGATTTGGTTATTGCTTAAGGACAAGCAATTTTCTAGCAGGGAGGACTGTAATGTCCCCACTTTGGGACATCATTACATTGCAGAGGTTTATGATGACCAGAGTAGCCAGATGGATGTTATAGCTAGTACAGGGATTATGGAGAGGCATTTTGGGGTCCGTCTTGCATCACTCATCCCATTTCATCATTATGATCCATTCTGCATAGGTTGGCTTTGGTTTCGTTGCATTCCGACGATTTCCATGATTTTGAGTATTTTGAGCTATAGGTTAATTAAATTCACTGAAGAGGTCATTTTGGGCACATTACTTGGAGGAATCTCTTAGTATAATAGCTCATTGGAATCTGGAGGAGCAACGCTATAGGATGGGATGGTGAGAAGTGACTTTCAGTGGCCAGGGAAGCCACAAGGAGAGATAAGGCACTTTTTAGAGGTAAAAGGGTTAATTAATTAATTAAAGTGATTTAATTAATTATTTAAATATTAATAAAATGAAAATCACTTTGAAGGGACAAGGTGAGAAGGAAGTATAAAGGAAAGGCAAGGGCCTCTATTCATTGATTCATGTATGTTTATCATTTGGATATTTGGCTTCTAGCTAGAAGGCCCATTTCTTGGGGGTTTTGAGGGTTTTGACTTAACAAACCCTAGAGGACGATTTGATGGTGAAAGATTCCACCTATCTTGTCCCAAGCTTGGTCTCAAGGATGCAATACTCCCCCACACCATTCTACTTCAGATCTACTCAGTTACAGGAGGATTCTACACCAGTTACAGGTGAAGGGAGAGAGAGGGCACACTAGTTGAGGGTTTCCAGCAAGAGGGGCACACCATCCATTGAGGGAGAGTTCGATCTAGTTGAGGAGAAGAGATTTTGGGAATTTCAGGTGTTGGCTTTTCATTGCAGGTGCCATAGCGCCATTATTGGATACTTCTGGAGGTATTCTTATGGAGGATTGATTTGCATTGAGAGTGGGACGATTTCCCTAGGAGGAGGGCGCAACATTCTTTGGAGGGTGGCTAGATCCAAGGGTCTAGCAGGTAAAAGAATGAAGAATAAAGAATAAAAGGCATGAATTGGGCTTGGAAAAATTGCATCCAGGACAGGTGCAGCTCACCTTCTACAAAGGCACCCCAGGTAAAACTTTGCATCCCCTGCTTCCACTGCACCCACTTTCTTGGACCTCCATTATCCACATCACCCACTTGCATGGCTCAGATGAGGTCTCTTCTGGAAACTTTCCTCTTCCAGTGGACACTAGCCCAATAGGACGCCCTGTCACTTTCTCCAAACTTATATTGCAGGATTGTATAATGTCTTTGAGCTTTTAACTGGGGTAATAGGGGTTTTATGCACATGTTTAATAATATTGATGATGAGATGTGATTGACATTGCTATGATCCCTGTGACTTATGAGCCCATGGAGGGCGTAGCTATTGATGTGCAGGATCATGCCTGACGGACAGGTACCATGTTGGACTGGTACACATGGGGAGATGATCAATTCGGACCTCCATGGGGCTGAAAGCCCACCAAAGGGATGCTGAGACCCCATCAGGGGGCAAAGACATGATAGAGATGGTCAGAGGCTTTGCACCGGAGAAGGGGAGGACGTACCACCAGAGGCACCCCGACAGAGCTTGACCTAGGGGGATTGTGCCTCCTCCATTGGAACGTTGACCCTGGAAGGCCCAGGACATCACCCATGATGATCATGATGTCATCCAACCTTGTGGATGTCTTGGGAGGCAAATTTGGCAGTGTTGGCTCTGTTATCCCCGATTTTTAGGGATAACTAGGAGATCATGTCTCAAGGCCCACAGGTCCTAGACATGGAGTACCGAGAGCAGGATTGACCTGAGCATGGCCCTAGAGGGACCATCCTTCCCTTCTTTCATCAGATTCGTCTTGTCAGCAGTAGCAACATCCATCACCATCGACCTGGTCTTGTATCAGAGAAGGCTCTTGCTCCATGAGATAATTGGTCCAGGTATCATGGTATGTGTCACTTTTGATCATTATAACCTTTAGATATATGCATCTTACCCCTTTTATCTCTAACGACTGCTTGGATCTTACATTAACCCACTTGACCATGATTGGGGGGATTGACAGGGTGTCCTAGCAAGCCTGTACCCATAGGTTTTGGTTTGCCACTGGGGGGATTTCTGAAGAGCCATCGTCCGCTCCCATCATACCTTCACTTTTCCATCTTATCTCCCGCTCATTTGTCTCATTCCCCTTGTCTGGGTATTAGGATGATTTGTTTGTGGGGTTGCACCTTATCTCGTGGGAAAAAGGGGCTAAAGGCCCAGAAGGTAAAAGCAGCTGGTAAAAGATAAAAGCCTAGAAATAAAACCTCGAGTGCTTCGCCCAGGGATCCCCGAGAAGGCAATAAAAGGCCTCTCTGCAAGAAACAAGAGGGACCCGAAGAAAAATAACAAAACAAGACCTAGCCAAGAGGATAGGGAGTCTCATCATGAGCCATCCTATTATGTTCATGGGTACCTAACAGCATGACATTGCCACTATTTGGTTACCACGCCAAGGCAGTGACCTTTGGTTGCATGGCCAAGAGAGAGGGGGTCTCATCACGAGCCAGCCTTATCATCTCTGTGAAAGTGCTTGTGGGTAACACTATCAGCTCTGGTCACCACACCAAGGCAGTTTCCTCTAGTTAGTCCTTGAAATAAAAAGAAAAAAGCAAATAAAGAAAAAAGAATAAAGGCAAGAAAGGTCTTGGAAAAGATTGCATCCGTAACGGGTACAGCTCGCCTTCTACAAAGGCACCCACAGGTAATATCATACATCCCTAGCTCTCACTCTACCCATATGTCTGGACATCCCTTATCCACACCACCTCATTTTACATGGCTTGGATGAAACCCCTTGGAGACTTTCCTTTCTTTATGGATACTAGCCTAATAGGGTGTCTTGTCCTTTTCATCAACCTTGTATTGTAGGTCTTTGTAATGTATTTGAGCTATTGGATGTTATATCAGGGTTTTTATGCATATTTTTGATAATATTAATGATGAAACGTGATTTACATTGCTATGATCCCTGTGACTAATGAGCCCATGGAGGGCGAAGTTTTTGATGTGCAGGACCATGCCCAACGGACAGGTACCATTTGGACCGGTACACATGGGGAGATGACTAGTTCGGACCTCCATGGGGCTGAAGAGCCCATCAGATGGTTGTTGAGACCCGTCAGAGGGGAAGAGATAGGACAGTGCTTGATTGAGCTTTTGCACCTGAGAAGAAGGACGTTTCACCAGAGGCACTTTGGCACAGCCCGGCCTAGGGGGAATGACCCCTTTTCAGTGGAACATTGGCCTTGGAAGGCTCAGAGCACCCCCATTCTTAACATGATGGCATGGTCACTCTTGGAGGTAGACTGGGCAACAATGGCACGTGTGGCATGTTGGAGAGGCCCCTGGGGGTTCAACGTTTTGCTCCTGGATGCCTCATTTTCCCTAAAAGGGGCTAGCGCCTCCCTTGAAGGGGCTTTTACTCTCATTACAACTTAGTTAGGGTTTTAATTTGACATTTTAATGTAAAAACAATATGATTTTGGTTTAAAGCCTTGTCGGCTAATTTTTATGACCTAAAATTAATTAAAGGTCATGATACAGTATATATTGAGGAGTTTTATCCTCATTTTAACATAACACATCACTCACTCTCATAGTAAGGTCTGATTTTTGCACCCTATTAGGGTTATTGGTTATTTTGAGGAAGGCGCACTTGTTTGGAGAGGAGATTTTTGGCAATTTATGGTGTTTTTCTTGAAGGAAGGTTTACAATTAGGGTTTGCATGCTATTTTCTTGATGATTTGTAAGTATTATTTTTCTGCAAAACTTCTTGATTGAATGGTTGTAGTTTAATTTCTTGCATTCTATATATATATATATATATATATATATATATATATATATATATTGTTGAATCAAAACCCTAGGGGACAAACACACAAGTAGGTCGTTGTCTCATGTCCCCTGATAGAAAAAACCTTTTAAGCCATTGAAGAAGATGAAGAGAGCCTAGCCATTGCTACACTCTTTCTATCTTCTTCCCTTAAGCTAGCCGTACTTTTAAATTTCAAGAGAAAGAGGACGTCCCAGGCCTAGGTTATCTACACCTAGGGCCGTTTTTCTTTTAGGGTTTGATGAAAGAGCCTTGCCTTTGCAACACTCTCCCTCTTTAAACTATCTTGTCTTGATTTTACTTGTCTTTGAGCTAGCCGTTTGCCGGGAAGGAGGAGAGAGCACGGGGCCTTGCTTAAGCAACACCGGAGTGAGCCTCTCTCCCCTAGGGTTCTGTCTTCAAGGCCCTGCCATTGCAGCACCTTGAAACCTTTCCCTCTTGTCCTTTAGATCTCATCCCCTTCAACTTGTGTGTCCTTCATCTTTTGACTCCATAACCCTAGGCATTGATCTTTAGCCTCCAGCGTTGAAGTGAAAGTGATTGAAACAACTCTAAAACTTTTATAATTTGAAACCCTAACTAACTACTAACCCTAATAAGGCTGACGTCACCTTTGGTTATTCCATCTTGACACAACATTTCCTATTGATAAGCAATTAGATGGTGTTTTAAAGCATTTACTGAGTAAGGGATTGATTGGATACATTGTTTGCTACATCATCTCGATATTTATTGATGAATTGATATTGTTCCATTGCTATTATTGATAAACATTGATCTCGTCAATATCTATTGTATAATTGCCTACATATTGATATCAGATGGTTATATGAAGTACTAACCCATTGAATTATAGCCTGCATATATTGTTTTTTTGTTGCTTTGTTCCGGGCAGGTGTTCTCATTTGGGGCTACACTTCTTTATTGGTTGTTTAGCCGGATTATCTGATCTTGGTGGTAACCTATGAGGAGGGACTTTTACCTTGACCTTCATACCTTGGCCTCTTCAAAACCCCAGGTTACCGGGGACGTCTCCCCTGGGCTTAACCTCCCTAAACAAAAAGAACCTCCCCATTGTGGTAACATTGGGTGGGGTAGGTTCCTGTTACGCCAGTTTGGCTTCTATCTTCTAGCCATTTGACCTAGCTACAAACTGTGCGATAACATGCACGTGTGGTAGGTTGGAGAAGCCCAGGGAGGGCTAACATTTTGCTCCAGGATGTTGCATTTCCCTAGAAGGGGCTAACGTCACCCTAAGAGGGGCATGATGTCTCTCTTTAGCTTGATTAGGGTTTAATTTTAGCATTTAATGCAAAACACTATGAATTTAGTATTTTGTCCTTGTCGACCTTTTCATGACCTAAAAAGTAAAATTAGGTCATTGTACTGTATAAATTGAGGGTTTTCACTCTCTTTTTTTCATCATCTCTCACTCACTCATTAGTGAGGTCTGAAATTTGCGCTACTCTTGTGTTCTTTGGCTGAAATTGTGAGGCGCACTTGTTGAAGGAAGGCATTTTTGGATTTCTATTTGGCATTTCTTGGCATTTCTTGATGGAAGGTGTTACAACTAGGGTTTGCTATGTTATTTCTTGGTGAAATGTAAGTAAATTTATGCAAATATTCTTTATTGAATGGTTGTATTGTTATTTCTTGCATTTGTTGTTATAAATTTGTTGAATAAACCCTAGGTGACAAGCACACATTGTAGGTCCTTGTCTCATGTCCCCGTCAAGATTTTTAGCCATTATTTGAAGAGAGAAAGAGCCTAGCCTTGGCTACACTTTTCCCCCTCTTCTTTTGTTAGCCGTTTTACTTTTCTGAGCTAAGAAGAAGAAGACACATCATCACCTAGTTCAGCTACACCTTGATGAACCGATTTTCTAGGGTTTGCTGGTAAAGCGTTGCCATAGCAATATGTTGCCTAGCAGATCCTCTTGTCTTAGTTCTGTGCCTTTTTCTGAGCTAGCCGTTTTCCATTTGGCCTAAGGAAGGAGGAGAGAGCATTCAGGCCTAGTTCCCCTACACCAAAGTGAGCCTCTCTCCCCTAGTGTTTCATCCTTGAGGCCTTGCCTTAGCAACACCTCAAGGTCTAACCCTCTTGTCCTTAGTGCTATTATTTTCACTTGATCCTTCAACTTTTGTGTCCTCTACTTTTGACTCCATTAACCCTGAGGCACTGATCTAAAAGACCTCTTGTCTTGAGTAAACTTGATCACAAAACCACTCTCAATACTTTGAATGAAACACTAACTACTCTAACCCTAGCTTAAAACTAACCATACTAACTGAATGTTGTCGTCATCTCTTGCTATTAACATCATTGTGCAACTATCGTCTTACTTGTGAGCAATTGAATGGTTATTTAAGGGCATTACTTGAATGAAATATTGATTATTAACATTGAATGCCACGTTTTCTTAGCATTTATTGAAGAAGTGACATTGTGCATCATTGATATTTTATAAACATTGACTTCGTCAATGTTCATTATTCAATTTCTTATATATCAGATAGTCATTGATTACATGAAGTAGTAACCAAGTGAGAAAGCTTGCATATAGATGTTTCTTGTTGCTTTGTCCCGGGCAAGTGTGTCTCTTTGGTTATATTTCTCTTCTTTGGCTGTTAGTCAGACTATCTGCTCAGGTGGTGACTTGTGAGGGGGGAAATTTACCTTTGTCCTACAATCCTTTGCCTTCTCAAAACCTCAGGTCACCAGGGACGTCTCCCCTGGGCCTTACCTCCCTAAACAGAAAGAACCTTCCCATCGAGGTGACATTGGGTGGGATTGGTTCTAGTTACGCCATTTTGACTCTTCACATCTATCTTTATCCTAACTACAAACTATGCAATAACTTTTCGGCACTGTTGTCGGGGAACACTAAGTCAAACCTTCCTCAAAGACGACACTTTTCGGTAAGCCTTGCCTCTAGAGTCTTTATCTTACAAGCTTACCTGGCTACTCCACTTAGGGTGTTTTCCCTTATCTTTTGATAGTTTCAAGAAAATTATCTGGCGACTCCACTGATGACGAAGCCAACTATGACTTCACAATGGGATCCAGGAAACTATAAGACTTTAGACATGAGTAAAATCCTGGGATACCCTAGACAAATTCCCCCCTGGTATGAAAAATGGCTCCCTAGATTCACTGGCATGGATGGAGAAAGATCCGACTATCACATGAGAAAATTTTGGGCTTTCTTTCAGCACCACCCTATCAGTGATGATGCAGAAGACATGGTAATGAAACTCTTCTCTGCCACTCTGCATGGAAATGCTTGAAGATGGTATGATAATCTTCCAGCCACTAGCATCACATCTATGGACCAATTAGAAGAAATCTTTCTCATGAGTTGGGGCATGAAATTAAGAGATATCCAATTTTTACTGAAAGGACTCGAATGCATAAAACAAACAGAGAGTGAGACTGTCAGAGCTTTTAGGGTAAGGTTTCAGAAGTTGCTTCACCAGATTCCCAAAATCCATTGTCCTTGTTGTCGTCCTAATACACACCTGGGTTATCGTGGAAGAAACCTTCAATCCACTTGGTGTGTCGTTGGGGGCAAGTCTCGAGTCAAGGTGCTGTCACCTGATCCTCAACTCCTCCGTCTAAGCCAACTCTTAGCAAAGCCAAGGGGGGTAGTCCCTATAAAACAAATCTAAGGCTTTTAAAATCTAAGGAAGAAAAAGACACTTACTCTAGGAGTTTATTTATTTGAAACAAAACTTGATCAATTAGCATTTATCATCATCATACTCAAAAGGTACTTGCTCATATGAAAGATAGATTACTGAGTGAATAAAAAAAAGCTCACATAAGACAAAGATAGATAGTATGTTTTAAACAGTGCCTTAAATGGAGTCGTATGCAGTGTAGATCGAGGATTTTATTAAGTCGGATTGCATGAAGATCTAAGCATTGATTTAACATGCAACTGGTTAGAGTGTTTGTAGTGTGTTTTGTGTAGTTGATTGTTAGATTAGAGCATGCACAACTCTACGCAAATAAAACTAACCACGACACCCAACTCCCTGAAGGGAAAGGAGAACCTCAAAAAAAATGAAGTTAAAACCCCCCAGGGTCCCTGGAAACCTTGAAATCCACCCAAAATGAACATGAACTCCTTTTGGATCTATTTTTGCTGCAACAAAACAGCAAATAGAGAAGATGAGAAATGACAAAAAAAAACTTTTAAACAAATAAATTTTTCTCAAGATTTTTCAGAAATTTTTCTAAGGCAAAAAAGTGGATTTTTTGGGCTTTTTTGGGCGCTTTGCATGGACTAAACTTAGGCTCTTCTAACTGTTTCTGTTTGCTGTCATACAACAGCAAACATAAGGCAGTTATTTAGCTTGATTTTGAACTCAAAACAAAGCATTTAACTAGCTTCAAATCTAGGAGAAAAACAACTAGAAAATGCCCTAGATCTATTTTTTTTTTAAATTGAAAATTTTTAACAAGATCTAGAAACTTTGCATGCAAAGGAAACTAATTCAAACTTTTGATTTAGAACTAAATTCTTAAGCATGCAATGAAAGTAACCAAATGATTTTAAAGAGAAATGAGAGGGAGAATAAAAATCCTTATATTTTTATATTTTTCAAGCATTGAAAGTTTATGGGCGATGGGGTCCTTTGATGAAGAGTAGAGGGAGCTCAATCCTTTGAAGATCTTGGACAACGACAGTTGAAGCAACAACCTATAAATCCTCCAAGCTTGAAAAACAACCTGCAACAATGTACTTCGATCCTACAAACATTTGTTAAAAGGTCTTCCCTACAAAACAAAACTCAAATATGCATGTTAGTTTAGACGAAAACAAAGCATGCAATATAAAAGTCTATGATTTAAGGAAGAAATAAGGTGAATCAAACTAGATTTATCTTATCCTTCTGCATGATAGCATACATTCTAAGTCTTTAAAATAGATACACAAGATTGAAAAAAAAGATACAGATTACCTCATATAGACTATACTAGATCCAAGCATCCACACATAGCATCCACAACAATAGTGCTCCAAAGTCTTCTTTATTCAAATGCTTCAAAGTATTACATAGTTTCTTTACCCAAGACTCAATTCTTTTTCTGAAGAGGGTAGACCTCTCTTAAATAGGCATGGAGGTGGAGATCCCTAGGCAATGCATGTGCTAGGGTTAGTGCATGAGAGGAGGAGTGGCGTTAATTTAGGGAAAGAGGGACTCGTGAGGATATGAAGGAGTTAACTTAGGGAGAAGGCGAGTGATTAAGGGGAAAGGGATTTTGGGAGGAGTTCCCAATGTAGGGACTCGACTCCCATCCTAGGAGGTTCCTCACGCATATGGCCCACAACTCCCCTTTAACTCACGCCTCACTCCAAATTACACTCTCCCTCCACTCGTGTAACTTCCCACTCCCATACATCACTCCCCCTTCACCTCTACGTAACCCTCTACACCCAACTCCGCATTTTTAATTTTTATAGTTCATTTTCATTTTGTACTTACATGTATAATAACTGTGCAATTTCAACTTACACTTGGTCTTCATATACATGTGTCGCTGATGTTGTTTTTGGCGAGATGTTTGTGATGTAGGGACAGATTCTGGATTCTCGCATGCTCTCCTTTTGTTTAAAGATCAAGCACACGTCCCCATATGGAGCCAATGTTATCCACCAGGTTGCACAAGCTAGATTTCCTGAAGAGTCGCCAAAGAATGAGCAAGCAGTGCTCATATATGCAGAATTCAGTGATTCAGCAGGCCCTGAAAAGGCCCCTTTTCCCGCATTTCCACTACTGTAATAAATGTTCTAAGTATGAGAGAATGTAAAAGGCTATTGGCCACACTTGATCTGGGAGTGGGCACATACTCCAGAGTGTTTTTTTTACTTGTTAATTATTTTTTCTCCTTACCTTAGTGAGAAGATTAAATAATTTCTAAGTTTTAAAAAAAACACTCCGGAGTATGTGCCCACTCCCAGATCAAGGGTGGCCAATAGCCTTTTACATTCTCTCATACTTAGAACATTTATTACAGTAGTGGAAATGCGGGAAAAGGGGCCTTTTCAGGGCCTGCTGAATCACTGAA
>ML777117.1:17009-27217 GCA_009831015.1 Picea engelmannii
CATGTCACCTAATCTAAGTCGACCCCCTCATCTTAGTTGACTCACTTTAATGTTTAGTCAACTAAGGATACCAAAACATTTTTTAAATCAATGTTCCCAGTTTTCCTAAAATTTAGGAAACTCAATTAATTACCTTTTTTCCATATTTTCGAGTAAAATTAATCATTTTAGAAATAATAATCGCCTTTTTGCCTCGAAAGATGGGAAATAGGGGCTTACATCATGCTCTGGACTTGAAAATGACTGTCAATATGGCATTTGACAATACCTGATGCCATATTTTTACACTTATTGACTCAGAATTAATAAATTCCAATTTTGCGGGAATTTAATTAATTCGCTAAAACTTAAAAAAAAAAAAACTATCAGACTTAGCCGTAATTTCCAAATAACCCAGACACTATGTTCTAGTATGAGCTTATATACATTCTGACACTAGACATGGATTTTCCATGCCGAAACCTGCTTGTCAACACATACTTCGGCTTTGGAGCAAGTCTTTTTTCGAGTGAAAAAACTTAGAAATTATTTAATCTTCTCACTAAGGTAAGGAGAAAAAATAATTAACAAGTAAAAAAAACACTCCGGAGTATGTGCCCACTCCCAGATCAAGGGTGGCCAATAGCCTTTTACATTCTCTCATACTTAGAACATTTATTACAGTAGTGGAAATGCGGGAAAAGGGGCCTTTTCAGGGCCTGCTGAATCACTGAATTTTGCATATATGAGCACTGCTTGCTCATTCTTTGGCAGCTCTTCAGGAAATCCAGCTTGTGCAACCTGGTGGATAACAGTCCTGAAGGCAAGTACCTCGTGTATCTCTATACTAATGGACTTCTAGGGCATTTAAGCTTCCTCCTAAATAAAAAGGGTCCAAAAACACTTACAGAAGCTCACAACATGGCCATTCAAATCAAGGTAAATCTCTCCTTGTCCAAAATCAATGACCATACTGTGGACACTCTCAGCTTGATAAAACTAGTTTCCCTTGAATCATTTACTGATGATCCCCAAGAAAGAAGGGAACAAGTTTTTGACCAGCAAAATGAAGACGTGATTAAGGAGCAAGAACCTAAGCAAGATGATGAAGTACCAACTTGTGCTCCTCCCTCTGATGAGGCCATCCAAGCCCTTTTCTCCTGCACAACAAAAGGACGATGAGGTTAGTTATTTTCCATCTCAGGATTCAGATGACACCTTGTTCCATGATTCAGAAAATGAAGGAGAAATGAAAGCCTTGAATGAAGTAAACATTCCTTGATGTACAATTGAAGACAAAGGGGCAGTTCGTGAGGATGAAACAATAACGCATGATGAAAACACTGAAGTCCTCAAAGCCCTTGCACAAGAAGAAACAGTAAGTTACCCTCCTCCCCAAAGTTTTGATGATGCCCTACTTTATGATGAGGGAAATGAGGAGAAGATAAATAAGTCTTGGAATGCTTCAAGTCCTGCATGTTATGATACAGATAGTGACACGCTTAATAACATTGATGAGTTCATACATGTTGGGAGACATAGGTGGGACATAGTTGGTTATGACGCAGATCCCATCTATGACATTGAGAATCATTTCCAAGTGTTGCCTTTACAATTATCAAAGCAGATTACTCTTGACCAATGGCAACAAGGGGATGGGATTTTCACCTGTACCTTTTAAAAACCTAAGGATGACCTAGTACCCTATTTTCCTGATCATTTTCAGTCTTACCTTAAGGATTTTGATGAGTACTCATCTGAGCACTTGAAATCTTTCCATGAAGATGATTGTCAACCACCGTTGTGCTCAGGTCTTGATAGGAGTAAGGACCTTCTTTACTTAAAGAAGGATCCCCGTGACAACTTTCCTCAGCCACCTCCGATTACCTTTCTTTGTTGGGTCTCTAGAGGTGTAGTTGGGGAATGCGTTTTTGATGTTGAGTTTCCTTTGGGGCAAACCCTAGAGTCTAAGGGTTGGTTGAATACTACAAGTTTAATTCTATCATCTCAGTGTTTCGACTTTCCCTTAAGAGTTTGCCAATCATCTTCCAGATCCTTGTCAGTCCCTTTAGAGTGCGAGGACGTCCTAGGTAGCCAGTTTGCAGAGATGTTGAGTCAGTGTTCTAAACCTTGGAATTTTCATGACCCCTTCCTGAAGTGGATTGAGTATTTTCCTCGGAGATTGACGTGGCATGATTTTATCCCTCCCATTCGTCTCCATGAGTTAGACTTTGTGATTTCCGATGATATGATATATGTTCTAACCCATGTCATTTTTGTGCTTGACTTATCACTGTTTTGGTTTATGATGAAGCACAAAGGCAGGTATTATGGGATGTTCTTGGATTGGCTTCACTTGTTGTTTGACTACACCCAACATCCAGCCAACAGGCAAGTATAGGTAAGTAGGTAGGCATTTTTTCATTTTTGCTTTCACATTCACTTTATGATTTCTTTATTTCAGTCTTATATATATATATATATATATATATATATATATATATATATATATATATATGTTGGGGTGGCATCACCACCCCAATCGGTTACTGATGCTTGCTATTGAGATCAAGCAAGTACGCAGGTTATGCCAGAGATGTTGAGGTTCTTGTGCACTCTATGGTGAGCACATGTCCCCGAGTTGGAGCCAGATGTTATCCCCCACTTTTAGCGATAACTAGGAGATCATGTCTCGAGGCCCACAGGACCTAGACATGGAGTACCGAGAGCCGGATCGACTTTAGCATGGCCTTGGAGGGCCCATCTTTTCTCCTTTTCAGCACCTCTACCTTGTCAGCAGCAACAACATCCATCACCATCGGCTTGGTCTTGTGTTTGAGATGGTTCTTGATCCATGAGGTAATGAGTCCGGGTATCATGGTATGTGTCACTCTGATCTTCAAAACCTTTGAATATGTGCATTTGATTCCTTTTGTTTCTAACAAATGCTTGGATCTTATACTTGCCTACTTGACCATGTCTGGGGGGATTGACATGATGCCCTAGTAAGCCTGCGTTCGTAGGTTCTGGTTTGCCACTAGGGGGATTTATGAAATGCCATCGTCCACTCCCATCATATCATCACCTTTTCATCCTGCTTCCCACTCACCTATCGCATTACACTTGTGTGGGCACTGGGTTGACCTATCATTTGAGGATTGCACCTTACCTAGTGGGAAGAAGGGGCTAAAGGCCCAGAAGGTAAAAGCAAGATGGAAAAAGATAAAAGCCTTAGAATAAAACTGTTGAAAAGTCAATAAGAAATATGTGTCTAATTTACTTTTCCCTTAAATAAATTGGACAATAAATATTAATCTATTATCTCATTTATAACTGAGTGAGTTGGAATTGTAACAGAATTATAAGTGTAGTTAAGTGAGTTAAGCGCATTTGTACTAGTTGTAACTAAACTTGCACTAGTGAGAGTTCAGTGAATTAATTATTCATTAATTCACAATCAGTGAACTCCTATGCAACTGAAGATTCACCACGGTTAACTACATGCATGTCAGACCCAGTGGAGACCCAATTGAGATAACAGGTGAAAGTGCACTCATGCAATCACACATGCAGTGGATATGCTTATGAGCATGTGCAAAACTAGGCAATTCGAATTCATTGTGAGAATTCTAATTGCATGGATTGTGCAGAGGAGGCAGGTTGTCTAGACACAGAAATTGGCACATGTATTTGTTGAATGTTTGTATGACAGTGTGAAACGATTGTATTATACTGAGAGCTCTTGGATTAGAGTTTTGTATGAGATTGTTTCATGATCCATGATATATATAATATATGATTTCTTGGTAAAACTTTTGTGTTATGTGTTCTTGATATTTCACTTTGTGATCGTGGTTTAATTTTCTGCAAGATTATTAGTAGAAGTGATTCTGTATTTAACAGTGGCATATAATTGTTAGATTAGGAGAATCGTAGGAAATACTTAATTTGTATTGAAATTTCTACAAAAACCTTGAGATGCTTTGCCCAGGGATCCCTGAGAAAGCAATAAAAGGTTTCTCAGCAAGAAACAAGAGGGACCCATAAAATAATAAAACAAGACCTAGTCAGAGGATAGGGGGTCTCATCACGAGCCAACCTATTAGATCCATGGGTACCTAGCAGTATGACATTACCACCAGCTAGTTACCATGCCAGGGTAGTGACCCTTGGTTACATGGCCAAGGGAAAGGGGGTCTCATCACGAGCCAACCTTCTCATTTCTGTGAAAGTACTTGTGGGTAACACTGTCACCACTGGTCACCACGCTAGGGCAGTATCCCCTGAATTAGCCTCTTGAAGAAAAATAAATAAATAATAAAATAATGAAGAATAAAGAATAAAAGGCATGAATTGGGCTTGGAAAAATTGCATCCAGGAAAGGTGCAGCTCGCCTTCTACAAAGGCACCCACAGGTAAAACTTTGCATCCCTTGCTTCCACTGTACCCACTTGCTTGGACCTCCCTTATCCACATCACCCACTTGCATGGCTCAGATGAGGTCTCTTCCAGAAACTTTCCTCTTCCAGCGGACACTAGCCCAATAGGATGCCCTATCACTTTCTCCAAACTTGTATTGCAGGCTTGTATAATGTCTTTGAGCTTTTAACTCGGGTAATAGGGGTTTTATGCTCATGTTTAATAATATTGATGATGAGATGTGATTGACATTGCTATGATCCCTGTGACTTATGAGCCCATGGAGGGCATAGCTGTTGATGTGCAGGATCATGCCCGATGGAAAGGTACCATGTTGGACCGGTACACATGGGGAGATGATCAGTTCGGACCTCCACAGGGCTGAAGAGCCCACCAGATGGATGCTAAGACCCCATCGGGGATGAAAAATGCCTACCTATCCTAACTCACCTGTACTTACCTATGAAGTCAAGTCTTTTCCCCATGATGGAGTTTGAGGAGGCGTCCACTAACTGGTAATGGATATTTTCTTCCTTCCAGCGTAGAAAAATAGTAGGCATTGTTGACTGACTTCATTCTGATTTTGAAAGGTCCAAGCCAAAATTGTGCATTCCCCTTAATGTTGTTAGACTCACCTTTCTTAGTGTCCCACATCCATACTGTGTCTCCCTATTGATACTCTTTTGCTCCAAACCTCTTTCTTGACTCTTGATCAAGGCTATTGATTACCTCCATCCTAGCTTACCTAGTTGCTTCTTTTATTCCTTCTTCATGTTCTTCAGGTGTGATATTAAGGCAATATTGTGGCTCCTCAATGGTATGGTTGATAACATTGACTTGAGAATGTTCACCATTATTCAGAGGGAATTCATGCTCCCAATGTGATTCTCTGCATTGAAAACACCATGGGTTCTCCTCAACCACGTTTGTGGGGGCTAAAGTGTTAGGGACCTCTTGATCGTTCTTGGGCTTGAAACCTTGACCACCCCTTTGGAATTTCCCCTTATAAGGAGGTCTAGGAGCTTATTGTTGGGCTCTTTCTAAGTTTCCAATCCTATTCATCATTAACTCTTGGGTTTTTACCATGCCATCTACAGTCAATTGTAGCTTTGCCAAGCTAGCGCCAATATTTGAGGCAGACTCAGCATTATGGATTACTTTGGGTTTAGCATCCATCTTAACTTTTTGGGCAAAGAAAGGTTCTACTTTGGATGGTGGTAGGTTATTTTCAATTTCCATAGCCATCTCATGGGCTTCTTGGATTGTTCTAGGAGATTTGTCTCTGATAAGGAAACCCATTTGTCCTGTAAAGGGTTTGGTGTAAAGAAAGAGAAGAAAGTTGTTTGAAGGGTGATGGATTTCTAGGATCAATTGTACTAGCCTCTCAAATTTATCATGAAATTCCATAAAAGTTTCATTGTCATCCTTTATGATGATGTTGAGTCTTTTTAGCAGCATGTTAGGGTCTTCCTTGAAGCTCCATCTTTCAAATAATTCTTCCTCTAATTTATTCATAGATGTAATACTAGCATTAGGGAGACCGTTATACCATCTTTTAGCGCCATCATAGGAACAATTTCATTGCCAAATATTCAACATCATCATTGATGGGATGAAGTTGGAAAAAATCCCAGTGGTCCCCGACGTTGACTACATCATTACCATTGAACTTAGGCAGCCACTTCGGATACCTAGGGGGCATTTGCTGAGGGTATCCTAGAATTTTTGTCATGTCTAACGGCTTAAAAAGTTTGGATGACCATTTTTTTTGGTTATTAGCTTGATTTAGATTAAGGGTTCGATCTTGAGCATTAGACATTGTGTTCAAGGGAAGATTACCTCCAAATAATGATTTAACTACAAGAGAGTTTCTAGGAGGCTTTCTTTTGTAAGACTTGGGAGGATTGGTGTATCTCCCTGAATTCAGTGGAGTCGCCAGATAATCTTCTTGAGATTATCAGAGGGATGAGGGGATCACCTTCAGTGGAGTTGCCAGGTAAGCTATGTGAATGAAGGATTTGGATAAAGGCTTACCGAAAAAATGTTGTTCGAGGAAGATTGACTCGATATTCCTCAACAATGGCACCAAAAATTGTTATCGCACAATCTGTGCTTGCCCAGGGCCAAAAAGGAAAGTAGGCATAGATTGATGTAACACGAAGGTAACCCTATCACTGTCACTCTAATAGGGTACCTCTTTCTCTTTTGGAGGAGGAAAACCTCACTCCAAGGGAGACATCCCAGGACCTAGTTGGGTGATGAAGGAGGATAAGACAAGATAATACCACCTCTCTCTCTAGGTCACTCAAATGAATGAAGTCACTTGGAATGGTTAAGTCAAGGGGGTTAAGGGGAAATAAGGTTAATCATACCTGCCCTTTACCAAAGAAACAACAAACGTTAGCCAATGATATCAATGCATTCATTCACTGACTTCAATATAAAAGTTTGCTGCCAAGCAAGTTTATGCAATAAAGATAGATGTGTAGCAACAGTAATAAATCCAAAAATTTTAATTTATAAGGACAATGTAACAAAATATAAAGACCTTGCAATGATAGTACTTTTGCCACTTACAGTTTTTAGATTAATAGAAGCCAAATAATGACTTTTAAAGGGCTGTCAAATTACTTATAATAGCAGCAAATTAACAACTATGACAGCAGTAGACAACTTCAGAAATGTACCTTGTTAGGGAAATTTAGTAGATACTTTTAGAATTTAATGATTGTGGCTTGCCTTGTACAAATTCTAGGTGGCTTATCTATCAGCAAATGAATCTAAGAGGCTGTCAAAAGTGACTGTAACTGCAGCAAAATAAGAGTGATGACAGCTACAAGAAACCCTTAGAAATGCACTTAGTGGAAAGCAATTTAGTCACACTTTAACTTCAACTAATAGTTCTTTGCTTCATGCAATTTTCTGGGTTGCTTTGGTTAACCTATAAGCTAAATGAGCTGCTATATAGTGGATGTAGCAGTGTTAGCAACAACAACAAATTAGTACCTTAAAACTAGGTTAGCAGGTTAGATTAAGTTAGTAGAGATAGCAAATGAAGTTGAGTGTAGTCTTGTCAAGGAATAGGAGGAGAGGACTAGTGCTTTCAAGGGTAATGGAGTCAAGGTGGACGGCTTCTTCTAAGGCTGCAAATCAAATGATGATGATGCACAAAAGTCTAAGAGGGAAAATGCATAGGAGAAGTAGTAACTTAAGTCTCCCTATGCATTGACCTCAAGAGACAAGATGCTAGGGTGTAGGAAATTCTAGGCCCTAGCGCCTTGCTCTCCTTAGGCTTCTTATGGAGTAAAATTTATGCAACAATAACTAAATCAAAATCCTTAGAGTGATAGAAAATTAGGGCTCTAGGGTTTTACTAGTTACTAGATCAATTCAATGACAAGATTGGCAAATGAAAAAGTAAGAAAGTCGCAATTTAAGTCTCTTACTCCAAGCATTAAGTACACCATGCAATTTCATAATCTTGTATGAGAAAATAAAACCATACAACTTACCATTCAATAGATGAAAAAAATGCAGATTTTACTTACTTGCACCAAGAATAATCATGAGAATACCATGCAAGATCACCACAAAAACTTCCAAGATTGATCCAAATTGCAAAAAATAGCCTTATACAAGAGTGTGCCTCACAATTTCAACCAATAACCCTCACTAGGGTGCAAATTTCAGACCTCTTGTCTTAGATGACAAGTTGTGATGATCAAAATGAAAGTACTTCATGTTTATTTATACAAAACTTTGACCTTTAATTAATTTTAGGTCAAAAATAAGGCCGACCTGGCCAATTTACAATAAATTCAATTTTGACATAATAAAAATTAATTAGCATCTAAAGACACCTCCAAGGGTAACGTCATGCCCTTCTAGAGTGACCTTGAGGCTCAAAAGTGAATCGTTGACCTAGAAAAGTGGGGTGCTTGGCCTCCAGAGGCCCTAGATGATGCCCACATGTGCCACCAGGCCGATAAATGCCTCCAAAATGAAAACCCTGGCTCTGGATGACGTCTAGGGCTATGATGGTGATGTCCAGGGCCCTCTAGGGCTAACGTCTATGGGTCTAGGTCTGCCAGGGTGCCTCCAAAGGCAATGTCCTTATTTTTCCCGGTGCAAGTCTTCAATTTCTTCTTACCCCTGGCTGGGGTTGGAGCATCCATCTGTGGGATTTAAGCCCCCATGAAGGTCCGAGCTAATCATTTCCTCATGTGTACCTGCCCACCGAGCAAGGTCCTGCAGCAACAACAAGTACGCCCTCCAGGGGTTCATAAGTCACAGGGATCATAACATGTAAATCACATCCAATAATTAAATTATCCAAACATGTACATCAAACCCCCCTTAACCTAGACAAATTCTCAAAGACGTTATGCAATTTGACAAGTTAAGTTTGGAGAAGGTCTCAGGGTGTCCTATTGGGCTAACCTCTCTTAAGTTTGGGGTGTTTCCCAGGTGGGATCTAGTCCAAGTCATGTAAGTGTATGGGGTGGCATGGGGTAAGTGTTTGGGCATGGGGTGCATGTGATAAAAGGGAAATGTAAAGTCTTACCTATGGGTGCCTTTGTAGAGGGCAAGCTGCACCTTGTCATAAATGCAATTGTTTCCTAGCCTATTTATTTCCTTTTTTTATTAGCTTTTTTTCTTTTCATATTTTTCTCTTGTGCTTCAAGGGAATAGTTGAGGGACACTATCTTGGCTTGATGACCAGAGGTGACAACGTTATCCACAAACATTTCATGGAAATCAGAAGGATGGCTTGTGATGAGACCCCCTTTCTCTTGTCCATGCCTCCAAGAGCCACTACCCTGGTTTGGTGACTAGATAAGTGGTAGTGTCATACTGTTACATGCCCACAGTCAGAATAGGCTGGCTCGTGATGAGACCTCTTATCCATCAACTAGTTCCTTGAGTGTTTATGTATCTTATGGGTCCCCTTTTCTTACTGAGAAGATTTTCATTGCTTTCTCAGGGATCCCTCAGAGAAGTATCTCAAAGGTTTCACATTGGCTTTTAACTCTTGCCAGCTACTTTTACCCTCTGGGCCTTTAGCCCCTTCTTCCCATGAGGTAAGGTACAACCCTTCCTAGTGTAGAAAATCCCAATGCCCAAACAAGGATAGGGGAGATGACCGGAATAAAGATGGAAAGTGGTAAGTATGGAGGGAATGGATGATGACTTTTCACAGATCCACCTAGTGGCAACCCATCCTAAAGGGAAATCAACTTACTAGGGCACCATGTCACTCTTCCAAGTATGAACAAAGCAAAGAGCATAATTTCCAAGCAAACGTCATGAAATGAAGAAGGATTCAATACAACATATTCAAGTGCTTCAAAAATCGGAGTGAAACATACCATGATACCCGGACTCATTACCTCATGGAGCAAGATTTATTACTACTTCAGGACCAGGATGGTGGGAAGGATACTATTGTTGGTGATAAATGGACTACACTGAAGAAAAGAGGGGCCCTCCGGGGCCATGCTCAAGTCGTTCGGCTCTAGATACTCCATGTCTAGGACCTGTGGGCGTCGAGACGTGATCTCCTTAGTTATCCCTAGGGTAGGGGATAACAGGTTGCACACCACATTTTGCCTTTTTTGAGATTCTTGTTTTTTCTCACAGGTTGGATAAATTAAGAGAATTAATTCCTCATGTTGCCGCCTTATACACACCTGGGAGACGTGGAAGAAATCTTCAATCCACTCGGTGTGTCCTTGGGGGCAAGTGAGAGTTAAGGTGCTGTCACCTAATCCTCAACTCCTCCGTCTAGGCCAACTCCTAGCGAAGCCAAG
>ML777117.1:35573-46081 GCA_009831015.1 Picea engelmannii
TCATAAATTATAAATCGCCTGAAAACGGCAAAATATAATTAGTAAGTGAAAAAACACTCCAGAGTATAACTCACGCTTAGGACTTAAGGTGGCTAATACCTTTTACAAATTCATCATGCAAACACCTCTTATTACAATTTTTTTTATGGAAATGTAGAGTAACAGGGTGGTCTTTACGACTGGTTGAATTTCTAAACTCTGAATTTTGAACAATAATGTTCAATCTTTGGCGGTTCGCTGGAAATTCACCCTAGTGCAACTTGGTGGATAACACCTCACTTGTACATGGGTACCCATCATGGCCTTGTTTGTTGGGGCCCATATCGAGGATTGTTGTCCATGATGGCTCATATTTTTTGGTACCTCTCTTTTTTCACCTTGAGTAGTGGATTTTGAGCCACTTGTGAAAATATTCTTAGAGTGTCACCAAGCGTTTATCTCCATGACCAACATTGTTTTGTAGGCCTTGGAGCTAACCACTTTGGAGTGTTTTCTGCATGGTTCTTCAACATCGTCGTCACCTTCAACTAGTGCCTCCATAATTTTTCCATCATCTATGTCCACCTAGTTCAACATTGTGGGGTATGGTGTGTAATACTTCCTTGGGTGATTTTTTATGCTTCACCATTTTGTTTGAAATCAACTATTTTTTCAAAGTGAGCCTCGTATCGGGCACCAATTCCTATTTTGACTCGACAATTGCCACAGCTAGTGATCCATGCACTTCAATGAGATGGATCGACGCCTATAGGGACACTCATTTTATCATGTTTTTGTAGATTTTCCATGAGTACCTGATCAAGATTTTTGAGTTGAGACTCATTTCAAAGGATCGATCTCTTTGCTTGAGAAGTTTGAAATTTGTTGTTTGGATTTTTAAATGGATCTTTGATGGCATTGACAACTTAAAGTTACTTGACCCTCTTTAGAGTTTTGGTCATACTTCTTGTTTGTACCTTTCAGTGTTTGCAAGCCTCATTTATCCTTTGATAGTTGATAGTGGTTGCCTCTGTTTGAAGCCTTTGTTCTAGTTCCTCACTAGCACCTATTTTTCCGAAACATTTATGTGGTGGTTGCCATTATTGTGCCTCTACAACCAAACCTCTTTTGCTTCAAAATTCAATCAAGCACATTGAGGTTACTTATCTCTCCTCTTTAGAGTTTTGGTCATACTTCTTTATTGGAGCTTTCAACCTTTGCAGGTCTCCTGCTCTTGCCATTCAATGCATCATTGTGAGATATTTAGTTTCATCTCCAGTCAACGTTTTAAAACTTGAACTCAGACTTCAACTCATTCACCTATCAACTCGGACTTTGACTCGATGATTTCAATGATTCAGTTTACAAAAAAATACATAAAATAATTAAATGTTAATAAAAAAAATTATTTTAAAGATTCCAAACCATTAGTTAGAAAACATTCAAAGTTTGCTCATCTATATTAATATACCATGTAAGGGTGAATATATCAGAATGGCACCGAGTGCAATACATATCAGCAACAAAATAGTAAATACATAATCAATGAGGCTCTAAATGGCCTTTAGACTTTAAAATCTGGAAAAAATGCTACAACCATCTCCTTTTGCCTAGCCTTGTCTTATACCATCCAAGTGTTCTTTCAACCTACGAATCACCCCCACCTTTGCATTTATTGCAATATTTGCAATAAATCTCCTCATCAACAAGATCAACATGGATACATGCAGGGTCTTTGACTCTTGAAGCGACAACCATTGTAAAATTCCAATTTCCAATCTGTAGTGGGCACAAGAATTTGGTCCACAACTCCTCCAAGCTTCAAGATGGGTTGTAGCCTTCTCACTAGGATGCCAAATCCACTGCAGACAACCACAAACAATTGCCAAACCAACTCCAAGCTCAAGCCTCACATTGCTCTTCAAGATTTCAGCTCTGCTCCAAAACTCCAAATGCTCACAAATGCTCAATGAGAGAGGTATGAGGCAAATAGAGGGGTGGGGGGTCTCTTTATAACAAATTTATAGGGTTTAGTGCTTAGTTTTTTTCATTTCTTTTATTAAAAAATGAATTTTTTACTTAAGTCCCCGCAGGGTGGGGGTCTTGCAGCTACTTGGTTGAGTAGGTAAGGCTTGGCCAAGTAGGGCCGGTTTGGTATCGAAATGGCCAAGTCATGCTTTGACTTGGTTGGTTCGGTACCAAATCAGCACAGCGAGCCGAGTCACAAGCTGAGTGGACTTGGTCATCTATTAACTCGGCCAAGTTGACAGAGTCCGAGTCAACTTGGAAAGAGTTTTAAAACACTGGCTCCAATGCCTTGACTTGATTGGTTTGGTACCAAACCAACGACCGAGCTGAGTCATGGGCTGAGTGGACCTGGTCATTTATCAACTCGATCGAGTTGATCGAGTTCGAGTCATCTTGGACCGAGTTTTAAAATGTTGGCTCCAATCCCCTTTCTCAACGCTGTTATTTTTCTCTCTTTTGGAGAGGGTTTTTTCCTATAGGTTTTTTTGCCTTTTCTCTGCTTGTGAGAGTCTATTTTGTACTTGGGTACCTAATAAAGCCTCGTTGCTAGGACCTAATTTTTTCTTATGTTTACTCCCTATGTTTCACTTAAGGGGGGGGTGTTAGTGTTCTTGTTGGCATTCTTTTTACCATTTTCCAATATAACCAACCACTGATAGTTGTAATCTTACATAGGCATCCCTAATTGCTGAGAAAATTATCTTTTGCTAATGTTGGGCCTCTTCCATTCTTATATATAGCAGACATCCTCTTGTATTATACACAACATAACATATATACAAATCTATTCTTTTTATTGTTGTTTTGTTCTATGGAGTCTAGGCTCATTTAAGATCCGGGTTAGACCTGATTTGTACAGAAAGCTTTAGCCAAGAAGCGGACCAATTGTCTAGAAATTAAAAGCACAAAAATAGAGGAAGGTCCAACACGATTCTCTGCACAAAGGATTCTACTAATCGACATAACCTTCCATGGAAAACGGCGAAGAGTAGCCAGAGGCAAAGGGAACAGATTTCCTGCAGCGTCTACAAGAATCAATAGAGGCAATGATATTCCCAATTTGGCATTCCCTAACCAAGTTTACAAGGACACACATCACAACAGAGTTTGTATGGATTAAGTTTACCATCCTATGATAACAATTTCGACCGCTATGAGAACTTTTAAGTCTGCGAAGAGATCTGGAAGATCCAAATGTTACCATAAAAAGCATACCAAGGAAAAACATATTTGACCACATTAAGTGGCATAGCCTTGATGTTTTATAAAAACACAAGAAATACAATAATAGATTCATAGAATGGGACAAAATTCAAATTTAAATTAACATCAACTAAAAGATATTATTAAGATGTGATATGTTATTATAATTCTCTCACAAACTATTAGATATTTGATATAGTAATTTTAGTGATGAAATTGGATACATACCGTTTGGAGGAGATGGGGTTCAAATGCCTTCTGAAATTTTTTCGTTAGTTGCAATGTCATGTAATACATTTAGAATTGCAAAGTTTCTTTTTGTGCTTAGTTATATTGTAAACTTGTCTATATAACATGCATATTTATATATGATTGTTCGTCGATTTTGGAAATTTGGTAGGACATACCTTTATGCGACAGTGGATGGTCTCATATTTATTTTTTGGTTAAGTTGTCGTACTTCAACATTTGATATAAATATGAGAATATAACTAAGTTTTATTGACCTTCTAGGGTATGACTTAAATTAGGATTAAGTGTTCTTGTGTCCCACTGACTTAACTCGCATTATGTGATTTTATTGACCTTTTAGGGGATGATTTAGAATAGAATTAAGTGTTCTTGTGTCCCACTGACTTGACTCACATTATACGATACTGTGTAAGAGGTCATTCCATCCATGAGTCTCTCCTTTAAGAATACAGTCTACAATAAGCTTTGATACTATTAGATTACACAAATCAACACTACTTCCCCATAAATTATACCTCCTAGTGCTGTAGTAATGTTAGTGCACTTAATTAAGGAGTTTTATCTTAAAGTATCTTGAGTCAACTTGTTAATTTTATCATTGTCTTTTATGTCCTCTATGATAATAGGGGAAATGATTTTATAGGGGAAATGATTTTACTATAATTATGAAAGCACTTGCAACTTTGATGTTCACAAGCATTTCTTAGTATTGTTTTCCTCTTGTGAAGAGATTTAACCTTCAATGCTTTTCCTGTAAAGGATAAACCTTAAAACATTTTTTGTAAGTTCATTTATCTCATAATTTTTTATTTATTTTATCAACATCTCGTCATATCATTTATTTTAAATTTTGATTTCTAAATGATTTCATTTTCCCTAATTTTTCATGTTGGCAGCATTTGTGAGGCTTCTTCGTCCTGGTTTTAAAAGAGTGGTAGATTTGTTGGCCCTGCAAAGAATGTGCTAGTTCTTTAACTAAGTCATTGAAGGGTTTTGCGGAGACTCTTGCTAGAGCTACTAAGGCTTTCCAAGCCACTGAAGTGGTTTTGACTCTAGAATCGACCAAAGATCTTTCTATTTCTTTAATGTTCAATGCCATATCGACAAAGCAGCAGGGGTGCTTCTGCGTATTTTTGAGGACTATTACTTCAAGTCAGATGGAAAGAAGCCTTTTCCCTAGTGCTTCCATTTTCTCAGATTCGACAGCAGTCCAGAGTTTGAACAAAAGTTTAAGTATGTCCAACAAGTTTTTTCCAAGGTCAGTCTGACCAAGCAGCTTGTAAATGCAACTGTAAAGTCAATTATTCCATGTGCACTTGCAAACGAGGACCCAACATTGATTCTGCTTACAATGTTGTACTCACTGTGCAGATATTAGATATAGATCAATTCAAAGGGTTGAAAATGGATCATATTTATAATTTATTTGTGGTTACCATCTGCAAACCCTCCAAAGTTCATTCATCTTTGATACAAGCCTCAAACTGGAGATATTAATACTAAGGTTGTCATAATTGGAGAAGGAGTGACATTTGATAGTGAAGCTTACAACTTCAAGACAAGGCCAGGCTGTAGTATTGTATTGAACTTATGAAGTTTGACATATAAAGTTCTGCATCATACCCTGCTGATCAAATTTAATATAAATATTTAAGATTAAGATGAATCTATGCTAGTAATAGGATACCTTTTCTTTTAACAAAATATTTTTTTTTTCAATATTTCAGCTAATGAACAAAATCAAAATCAGAAAAACCTATATAATTGTATATCAAATAATTAAATTCAAAATTTTATCAATATTTCATTTGTTGAACAAATTAATATATATATATATAGTTGCATACAAAGTTTATGAATCCAATCCCTAAACCTCTAAGAGAGTAGAGCAGACTATGAAAGAACAAGAAAGGTAGTTGAAAGCCACACATAAACAACTACTAGGTGTTCAAACAACTAGCCGACAGGTTTACTACCAACCAAACACACCCACAATGTGGAAAAAAAAATTGAGTGGCTAGTTTCTAGCATTTGGAGGTAGAGTTCCTTTTATGCCGACAAACTTGAAACCAATCCTCACTGACTGTGTTGTTTCTATATGTTTAAAATTCTTCACTTTTGTATTTGGGTAGATTGCTAACAGGATTTGGAGTGGGAGTTGTCTTATTCACTGTGACACCTTCCTTTTGGAAAGTATCCAGATGAGTGAATATTGTTGAAGTTTTGGTCTTTGCTTGTGTGTTGGAGGGAGAGATTTGTGTTTAATGTATCTATGTATGTTGGAGGGAGAGATCTGTGTTTAGTATATCTATGTGTGCATGTGTGTATGTTTTTGTTTTGACAATATTATTGGTTTGATATGAATTTGATGCTTTTGAGAAATTATTATGGTTATTAGCGCTCGGACTTCTAGGTGTGTAATCCCTTGCACATTTTTGGCTCTTGGACTCTTTCACATTCCAGAATCTCCAATATGGCTGGTGAGTTATATATGAAATGAACTAAGTCACCTGACACGGGGACACGGGAGATGAAGGACACGGAAATACGAGTATCCGACACGGGCACAACGACCCACGGAAATAAGACATGGAGGACACGTTATATATATATAAATTTAAATTATGAATTACACATACAAAAATGAAATAATTAAACTGTAAACAATTACATGATGATGATACAAATTCAATCATACAACTAGTACTAACTTAGTAACTACTAAGTTACTAACATAAATGATGACATTGCCAACTCAACACNAAATTATGAATTACACATACAAAAATGAAATAATTAAACTGTAAACAATTACATGATGATGATACAAATTCAATCATACAACTAGTACTAACTTAGTAACTACTAAGTTACTAACATAAATGATGACATTGCCAACTCAACACGGTTGTCCAAACCCATATCATCAGGAAACACATCCCACATCTTTGTCTTTCCCTTCAACCACTCTTCTCTCTGCCCAGTGCCTACAAATAAGACAGAGGTTAGTGTGCAGATACACCACTAAGTCACTTGACACGATGACAAAGAGAAGAGTTCAACAGAAGAGTTTATACTTGAGTGAAGGGTACATTTTTACAGGGGTCGTGACAAAAGAGTTCAACAATCAATGCCACCAACATCGAGGTACATAAAGGGTATGGTGCCCTTGATTAAATGCTAGTTTCATACCCTCTTACATGATAGAATCCAGTGGAAACATTGCAATCCTGCCAATCTTGAAATCCTGAAAACCGTTAAGTCTGCTGAATTTTGAATGGGACCTAAAATTCTACTTTCTCCATATGAATTCCAATGAGGTTGGAACTACTCTCAAACATCCTGAAACAATTAATGGTAATGTTAAAAATTTAAGTAAAAGTGACATTCTCCTTCATCTATTAAGGAGAATGTCACTTTTACTTTAAGAATTTAATATTACCATTAATTACTAGGGCGGGTAAAATGGAAAGGGTGGGGATCTCTTTAAATAGAATTAGTAAGGAAAAATAACCCTTAGTTGCAAACTGACACACCTCACAACCGCAACTTGCATGCAAAAACATGAGCCAGGGTCCTTTTCTGAGCAGGACATGTGTCCTATTTTCAAGACACGTGTGTCCTGTGAACATGACATGTTCTAAACGAGTATCCGACACGTGTCCTACTGTTTGGTGTCCGACATGTAGGATTTGCGACACAAGGGGGGATTTGGACGTGTCAAGTGACTTAGGAAATGAAGAGTCTGAAGTTTGAACCTTCATTGCCATGGTTTTGACTCTAGAATCGACCAAAGATCTTTCTATTTCTTTAATGTTCAATGCCATATCGACAAAGCAGCAAGGGTGCTTCTGCGTATTTTTGAGGAAAATTACTTCAAGTCAGAGGGAAAGAAGCCTTTTCCCTAGTGCTTCCATTTTCTTAGATTCGACAACAGTCCTGAGTTTGAAATTTTTTTTAAGTATATCCAACAAGTTTTTTCCAAGGTTAGTCTGACCAGGTAGCTTGTAAATGCAACTGTAAAGTCAATTATTCCATGTGCACTTGCAAATGAAGACCCAACATTGATTTTGCTTACAATGTTGTACTCACTGTGCAGATATTAGATATAGATCAATTCAAAGGGTTGAAAATGGATCACATTTATTTGTGGTTACCATCTGCAAACCCTCCAAAGGTCATTCACCTTTGATACAAGCCTCCAACTGGAGATGTTAATACTAAGGTTACCAAAACTGGAAAAGGAATGACATTTGATAGTGAAGGTTACAACCTCAAGACAAGGCCAGGCTGTAGTATTGTATTGAACTCATGAAGTTTGATATATAAGGTTCTACATCATACCCTGCTGACGAAATTTAATACAAATATTTAAGATTAAGATGAATCTATGCTAGTAATAAGATGCCTTTTCTTTTAACAAGATAATTTTTTTGTGGATGTTTCAGCTAATGAACAAAATAAAAAAAATCTATATAATTGTATATGAAATGATTAAATTCAAAATCTTGTCAATATTTCATTTATTGAACAAAATAATATATATATATATATATATATATATATATATATATACAAAGTTTATGAATCCAATCCCTAAACCTTTAAGAGAGTAGAGAAGACTATGAAAGAACAAGAAATGTAGTTGAAAGCCACACATAAACAACTACTAGGCGTTCAAACAACTAGCCGACGGGTTTACTACCAACCAAACACACCCACAATGTGGACAAAAAATTTGAGTGGCTAGTTTCTCGCATTTGGAGGTAGAGTTCCTTTTATGCCGACAAACTTGAAACCAATCCTCACTGCCTGTGTTGTTTCTATATGTTTAAAATTATTCACTTTTGTATTTGGGTAGATTGCTAAGAGGATTTGGAGTGGGAGTTGTCTTATTCACTGTGAGTTGACACCTTTTTGGAAAGTATCCAGATGAGTGAATATTGTTGTAGTTTTGGTCTTTTCTTGTGTGTTGGAGGGAGAGATTTGTGTTTAATGTATTATGTATGTTGGAGGGAGAGATGTGTGTTTAGTATATCTATGTGTCCATGTTTTTGTTTTGACAAAATTATTGGTTTGATATGAATCTGATGCTTCTGAGAAATTATTATGGTTATTAGCGCCCGGACTTTTAGGTGTAATCCCTTGCACATTCTTGGCTCTTGGACTCTTTCACATCCCAGAATCTCCAATATGGCTGGTGAGTTATATATGAAATGAAGATTTTGAAGTTTGAACCTTCATTGCCGTGGCTACAATACCGATGTCTCCCTTGAAGTAAATGAAGTCAAGGTTATGAAAGATTGCGCCCCAGAGTTCATTTCTTTGATGTACGTAGAAAAGATTCTACTTGGTGATTTGGATTTTTTCTTTTGGAATAAATTCTAGCTATATCTTACAAAAAAAACCTCATTACATTTTAGAGTTTGATTAACGAAAGTAATCATCAAATCGGTATCAAATTCTCTGAACTATGAGAGAAGATATGAACTCCCTCTGACTTCAAGTTTATAATTGCCAACATTTTAAGTACAAATGGAAAAATATGCATGCTCCTCTTTTTGTTGTTTTTCTAGTATTTGGGTCAATGTGATAAGGATTTATGAAATTGGATTCTGTTTGTTTCTTAAAAATGAGATTTTGTAGATTGGTATTGGCTTGTCTCTTCTGCAGCAAATTCAATTGTTCAATTCAGTCAACAGTTTTATGTTCTACAACAGCTCCACTGATGAGTTTTTGGGTCAGATAGTGTATTACACAAATTCCTAATCCTGATTCACTTAGGTAGTCAAGAGGCATTTGCTGAAATAGGTATCAAATTCTCTGAAAGATGAGAGAATATATGAATACCCTCTAACTTCAAGTTAATAATTGCCAACATTTCAAGTAAAAATGGAAGAATATGTGCTTCTCTTTTTGCTGTTTTTTTAGTATTTCGGTCAACGTGATAAGGATTTATGACATTGGATTCTGATTGCTGCTTAAAAATTATATTTTGTACATTGGAATTGGCTGCCTCTTCTACAACAAATTCAGTTGAGTCGACAGTTTTATGTTCTACAACAGTTCCATTGTTGAGTCTGCTGGTAAGTACCATCTCAACGTCTTTGTAGGTAGTCAGATAGTGTATTATACAAATTCCTAATCCTGATTCACTTAGGTAGTCAAGAGGCATTTGCTGATTCGAAGGACTGATTTTTTTGTGGACATGATTGTAAAAGTTTCTGTTTTTTAAGGATCCAACAGACCTTGGTTTATGTTGCTGCACCGTTCATCCATAGAAGGGGTACATTTCAAAACTATTATATGTATGATAGAGTAGCACATTTTGGTCATGTTATCGCACGGTTTGTAGGAATGGTTTAGGCAGCTTGAGTCAAGGCTTAAAACCGGCGTAACAGGAGCTTCCCCACCCACTGTCACCTCGATGGGGGGCTCTTTCTATTTAGGATGGCTAGTCCAAGGGAGACGTCCCTAAGCAATCTGGGTTTATGAAGGGCTAAAAGTATAATGGATCAAAGTTCAAGAGTCCCTTTCACAGATTACCGCCAAAAGAGATAGTCAAAGGAGATATCGTTCCACTGGAAGGCACCTGTTTGCGAGACAAGACAAACAAACTAGAATATATGCTTGCAGTGGGTTAGTACTTCACAATTTAATGACTATCATCAAATATATATGAGCAAATGATCAAAATGCAATTATTGATGAAGTCAATGATTGCTAAAACAAAACCAATGACTAATATTATTCCTTCAATAAATGCATGAGATATAAGAGCATTCAATATACCAATTAAATCCTTGTATTATATCATTAATGCAATAAATATCTCAAATCAGCTCATATAGATAATATTGTTGCGTCACCTATATTATTGCTGCTATAGGTGTGACGTCAAGCATATAGGTGACGCAGCAACATTATATTTATGAGCAAACTTGCATTGTGATAATATAAAGGATTGATATTTAATATTGAATGCTCTTATCTCCTTATGCATTTATTGAAGAAGTGATATAAATCTTTGCCTTTGTTTAGCCATC
>ML777117.1:46466-63665 GCA_009831015.1 Picea engelmannii
GGGACGTCTCCCTTGGACTAGCCCTCCTAAATAGAAAGAGCCCCCCATCGAGGTGACAGTGGGTGGGGAAGCTCCTGTTACGCTGGTTTTAAGCCTTGACTCAAGCTGCCTAAACCCTTCCTACAAACCGTGCGATAACAGGTCACACAATAGGACACCGTTTATTGCTAACAGTTATTACTGATGCTCCCACTGATGAATATTATATTTTGAGGAAAACTAAATGGGAGCACCTTAAGGAGCTACACAAAGGCATTAAACTTTGTGAAGTACCGTTGGTCAGTGCAGATCCCTAATACAAATGTCTTGGTTCTGAGCCAGAGGCACATGTTTACTCAGTGGGACCTGGGACATGTGCGACATTTCTTGCTAATATAAATACTCGGCTTGATGCAACTGTGAAGTTCAATGGGCACTCTCATCGTTTTCCTGTGTGGTCTGTCAGCGCATCCTCCCTGATTGAAAAAAAGTGGTCTTCAATACTGCAAAGACTAGTTCCCAGAGCACTTTTGTACAAATGAAGCCAACAAATTTACCATTGGCAGGATCTATTTCTATGAAAACAAAGAATTTTGGGAACATAGGGCCAAATCGGAGTTTTGCTGCATGAGAAAGGAGTTTGGGTAAGTGATGAATTCCCCAAGTCCAGTTTAGTTAGTTGAACAGATAAATACGATTGGAGACTTTGGTTACTACTTACGGTACCCAATAAGTGTGTAAGTCGATCACATCAAACCATTTCTTCATGATGGAACTCAACCAGTTCTCTATGTGGAATCGTTGGGACATACTTTTACATATTTTTGTCAATGGAGAATTTGCAGGTTACTGAGTAGGTAATAGTAGCAGTTCATATCACAGTACTGAAGCTTATGACTTTGAAATCAGAAATAATAAGTATAACATTTGGCGTAGCGAACTATGGGTTATTTTTTGACACAGAAGGTGCAGGAATCACTGGTATAGTTGTACTGAAAGGATTCAACGTTGGACCACGTGATTTGTCCTTACAACAATAGACATATCACATGGATTGAAAGGTGAATAGTTAGGCTTTTATACAGGTGAAAGCACAGCTGATAAACCATGGGCTATAAGATGTGACTTCCTTAAGAATCAATGCATCATATGGCACAAGGCTAAATTCAATGTTCCCAGTCCAGATGGCAATGATCTGGTTGCTCTAAACCTGTTGGAGATGGGCGAGGGAATTTCTTGGGTAAATGGACAAAGTATTGAAAGCTATTGGCCTTTCTACATTTCCTTCCAAGTGGTTGCACTGATTTATATGAATATTGAGGACTTCACTCTACAAAAGTAAAGGAGTGGGATAACTTGGAGCAATCTTCTCTCCTGAGTTATTTTTTCGGCAAGTTTTTTGGCCGTATGATTTTAAATTTCTGGTCAATCCAGAATTTTGATTGATTTTCTGAGGTTTAAAATGGGCCAAAACTCTTGGGGTAAAGTTCTGAAATGCATGGAACTTTGATTCATGCAAAACTCAAACTACCCCTGAAAATCTGGCCGGATTTAGGCCCATTTTTTTGCCTGAAAAACGGGTCTGTTTGCTTCCTAGTTAACTTACTCTATAAGTAAATGTCTCACCCTGTCAACAATTAAATGTGAGGAAAATTTCACGGTCAATCATCATAAAAGTTTTTTTTTGGGAACATTACAGTGACAGATTCTCTATCCAAAATCATGCACATTTTGTTCTGAAAACAGGAATATTGAACTAACAAGTTTCCTACTAGAAACCTACTATCACTGCAATATTCCAAACAAGATTTCTTAAAAATACTTATTTCAATATGCCAAACAAGATTTCTTAAGAATACTTATTTCAATATTCTAGACAAGATTTCATAGGGATGCATACTTCTCTTCATTACTTGAAACCTGTCACCTGTCACTGCAGTATTCCAAACAATATTTTTTGAAAATACTTATTTCAATATTCCATACAAGATTTCTTAAGGATACTTATTTCAGTATTCTAGACAAGCTTTCATAGGGATGATTACTTTTGTCCATACCGTGATATGCATTCTTAAATTCAACCAATTGGTAATGTGTTGGTGCTCTTTGAAGAGGTTCTCTTTGAAGAAGTGAGTGGAGATCCTACTCAAATCTCCTTCATGACACGTTATATGGGAACATCATGTGCCCAAGTATCAGAGACACCTATATATTCATGGAAATCAAGTGCAATCAGCGGGTCAAGAGTTGGTAAATCAAAGGTGGGGAGCGATGGAATCTTCACATATGGTCATTGCAACACTAATGAAAAAATTCATGAGCATCGATGAAGCAGCAAGCTTCTACGCTCTAGTTTCCATCCACGGGTGAGTTCTTGATTTATAGCTCTCCTTACATTGATTCTTCATCACCATAGTATTGAGTTCTTGATTTCTAGCTCTCCTTACATTGATTCTTCATCACCATAGTATCGAGTTCTTGATTTCTAGCTCTCCTTACATTGATTCTTCATCACTATAGTATTCATCATACCCTGTGCTAGCATGTTGATATTGCCTGTATTTTCATCATCCTCTTTGCTAGCATGATGATATTACATGTATTCAGACACCAAATAATCTATGTTACTCTCTACTTCTATGAACACCTCTCATCCATGCCCTCACTAGGGAAATAATGCAAAAAACTATAAACATGGCAATGAACTACTCGCTCACTCTCCAGATCATTTCCTGATTGAATGTCGAGTTTCCAATGAATGTGAATACCACAGGTAATCGTTTTGGAGGTGTTACCACCCATTCCTAGGGGTAACTAAGGAGATGATGTCTCGAGGCTCGCGGGTAATAAACATGGAGTGTCAGATTGACCAGCAGATCTCACATTAAGCAAATAGAGCCCCTTTTTTTCGTGATTCCATCACCACTCATCGCCGACAACAAAGCAACATCCACTACATCGGTCTTCTTCATGAGGTAGCAAGTCCAGTCTCATGGTAAGTGTCACTTTAATATTTGAATGATTTGAGCATGTTGCAAAGAGTCATTTCTTGATTATGGAACGTTTGCTTGGAAATTATATCTTTTTCCTAATTTCACCTTGGTGGTTGTTATGGTATCCTAGTAAGTTGGTCACCCTCAGGAAAAGGGTTGGTACTAAAGGGTTTCCTTGAAGGGTCATCCTACCATTCCCTCTCATACTTACCACTTTCCACACTTCCTCTTCACTTCCTCATCTTTTGGGTTTTCGGGTTCATTGACCCAAAGAGGGGTTTGTACCTCATTCATGGGAAGAAGGGGTTAAAGTCCCAGAGGTGTTGTAGCTCACATCACGTTTAAATGTTCACCCTAATTTCCCGAGAGCCATGAAACACTTCTCTAAGGGAATAAAATACTTTTAAATGAAATAAATGAAGAAAAAGGTGTCCCGCTTGATGGGGGAGTGCATTGTGGTGTTCTTTTATTTACACTGCATATAACATCCAATGTGTTCTAACTTCAAGTGGCATTGCGGTGCTCTTTTATTTCCATTTCACATAGCACTCAATGTTTAGACTTAATAAAAAAAGAAAATAAAGGGTTTGGAAAAAGGTTGCATTGCAAACAAAGGGTAACTCAAGGATGTAGCACACCCTCCACAACGACACCCATAAAATGAGACAATATGAACCCTTGATATGTCAAGAACCCCATTCCCAAGAGTCTTTCCCCAATCCACCTCATACTCATTACATGGTCTAGATAGGGTCTTCTTGGAAAACATTCCTTGACTTGGGGATTGGCCTACCCAATAGGGCACCATGATACCCCTCTCATACCTAAATTTGGCAAAGTTTATAAGGTCTTTGAGCATGTGATTAATTTGAAAAGGGGGGATTTAATGCAATTGTTTGGGTGGTTCTTTTATTAATTGTGGCTTACTTGGCATGATTCATATAACTTGTGGACCCTTGGAGGGTGTACTTGTTTGTCTTTGCAAGACCTTGCACGATGAAAGTTATTCATGGAGGAACTATGCCACTTGGACCTTCATAGTGGCTTGAAAGCCCATATGATGGATGCCATACCCCACATGTGGGAGACTGTTGATGACGAGTGTTGCACCTTTTGAGGATGCCTAGCCTCATGAGGAAGGCTTAGGATGACCCTTCAAGGAAACCTTAGGATGGCCCTAATGTGCTATCCCCTTAGAGTTTAAGCCCCACCTCTTAGTATTTGTTAGTTCAATCTTCAAGCATTGTGTACTACTATTATAAAGACTCCATAGCCCTCAAAGGCACTGATGTTACAATTCTCTTGTGTTGGACAACTGAGAGGGGGGGGGGGTGAATCAGTTGTTACCGTGCTCAAACAATTATGCTTATTTTAAACTCTTTACAGAGCACTCAATGACAATCACAATAATGTAGGGAAGTAAGCAATAGAACATTCAACATCATTCACACATATGAGATACACAAAGATAGATATTTCCTGAGGAAACCCATAAAGGGTAAAAACATCTTCTTCTTTATATGATAAGTAATCTTTACATTCTATACATTATCATACTTATGAGCACCAACTCATAATGAGGCTACAACCTCTGTTTTGCAAGCTGGTACTTGTTGAGAGCACCAACTCTCTAGATTCTCTAGCACCCACTAGAAGGAAGCACCAACTCCCTAAGAGTTCCAGCACCAACTGGATGGAAGCACCAACTTCCTAAGAGTTCCAACACCAACTGGATGGAAGCACCAACTTCCAGTTACACAGGCACCAACTTCTAGTTACACAGGCACCGACCTGTATATCAGAGAACCAATGTTCTCCCTTGCACCACCTTGGTTTCTCTAGCTGCAACCAGATGGAAGCTACAACTCCCTGTGTTCAAGCACCCACTTGAACCTCTGAGGGAAACAATCCTCCCTAGCACCTCCCTAGCACCCTGAAATATCAATCTTTGCTACTGAAACTTATTACAGTGATATAATGTTCATCAATGGCTTACCAATCTCATCACTATTTTGCTACACTGCCCTGCTCTATCTGCCTCACTATCTTCCTGCACACATGCCTTGCACTTTTTGTTCTTCTGCCTTTTATGCTCTGTGCGCCATGTCCATTCAATGCACCATTCCTCTTCTGTGTATTTCAGTTGCTGCACACTGCCTCCTTCTACACACCTGAATCACTCTCAACAACAACACTCATCTCTTCTTTGTTCTACATTCTTATAGCCTCTATGCACCTTGTGCATACTATATGCGCAATGCTTCTACATGCTCTACCCCCCGCCATTGTTCTCCACATCGGGATATTCACTGCCACTCCACATTTCCACCGCTTCACTCCCTCGAGCATCAACACACTCTCTTTGTTCTGCACGTTCTCCTCGTGTCGAGTCCTCTTCCTGATCATCATGGCAATTTCTCATCTTTTTTGGCGATTATACTCATGCGTTCATCATCACTGGGTGTTATGCTGAGATTCCTTAGCCTGTCTAGCAGTCGAGACTCTTCGTCTTCTCTATCATAGTCGAGCTCATCCTCTCTGTTGCAGTTACAGGCTTCAATGCTCTTCCATCTGTCAATCGCCTCTATGAATAGTCTYCATTCCACTGGCAGATGCCTTGAGACTCTTCAACTCCTCTGGCAATCACACTGAGGCCTCTTTGATTTTTTTGTGCATAAGAAATCAGTGGTTTCTGGCAGTTACACTGTGAACCTCTTGAGCCTTATGCCTTTGGCACCTTTCACCTTTTCTTTCACATGTGGCCTCAGGCGGTGACCACACGCCTATTCAGAAGGCGATTTCGCGATTCGCATTTCACCAATTCTTGTTGTGAGGCATCTCGACTCTCCAAGTCGCGATCTCCAAAATGGAGATTAACTTCGTGCTAGCTCCTCCCTTGAGCCTTCGTCGATGTGACCATAGGTTATGACCAGGGGCCAATTCTGAAAACACATTTCGCATTTCGGCATTTCGGCATTCCTGTGGTGAAGAGTCTCGACTCTTCATGTTACAATCGCCGAAAAGGAGCTTAGATTGGTGCTAGCTCCTCCCTCTCACATGACCACTGATGGTGACCACATCCTACACCAACAGGGATTTCGACGTTTCGCATTTCGGCATTTCGACATTTCTGTGGTGAAGTGTTTCGACACTCCAAGTCACGAACCCCGAAATTTTCGGTGTTTCGCATTTCGACGTTTCAGCGTTTTTGTGTTGAAGTGTTTCGACACTCCAAGTCACGAACCTCAAAATTTTCGACGTTTCACATTTCGGCGTTTCGACATTTCTGTGTTGAAGTGTTTCGACACTCCAAGTCACGAACCCCGAAATTTTCGACGTTTCGCATTTCGCAACTTTGGGACTCCTGTGATGAAAAGTCTCGACTCTTCATGTTGCGATCGTCGAAACTCCGAAATCAAGTCAGATCAATGGTCCACAATCTTGATGGTTCGACGGTCCAGATCTTTTCGTGATTTCACATATCGCAAGTTCCTGTCGTGAGTTGCTTCTTTGACTCCTCCAACTCCCGGTATCTGAAACTCCAAAATGGAGTCAGATCAACGGTCCACAATCTCCCTTTGATCAACGACTCAGATTAATTCATGGTTTCACATTTTGCGATTTCGTCATTCTTGTCGTGAGTGTTCTTGACACCTCCAACTCCCGGTATCTGAAACTCCGAAATGGAGTTAGATCAACGGTCCACGATCTCCCTTTGATCAACGACTCAGATTAAGTCATGGTTTCGTATTTCGCGATTTCAACATTCTTGTCGTGAGTGTCCTAGACACCTCCAACTCCTGGTATCTGAAACTCCAAAATAGAGATTAAGTCGTGGTTTCACATTTCATGATTTTTTGTCGTGAGTTGCTTCCTTGACTTCTGGAGTTTACGCTTCTAAATGGGATCCAACAATCACTTGTTGAACTTGTCATTGCCATTCCATTATCCCTGCGCTGCTGGTCGTGATCTTTGCCATCAATGACAAACACACATACTCTACACTATTTCTTCTGATCTTATTGAGCTTTCTCTGTCGCGTCTTCCCAAAATACTTCTGGTGCCCGACACATTCTTCCTGTACTTAAGCCATCGTCGTTGTTGTACTTGCCATCAATGACAAGAATATGTTGCCTATAAAACATGCCAACAATCTCCCCCTTTGGCATTGATGGAAACAAAGGCACCCAGACTCTTTTCTCCCCCTTTGACATCAATGTCAAAGAAAACACGCTCCCCTTGAGCTATTGCAGTATTTTTATGAGGTATCAGATATTAAACCAACACAAACTCCCCTTGACATGATGGACTCTCTTATTTGAGGCCTGCGGAATATTTGTATCTAAACCAGAGTCTTCTCCTTCTGATTCTTAGACCTGTTCATCTTCATCTTCCGCTGTATCCTCTGTAGAATACTCAATATTGCTCACCTGTCTTACTAGGACTCCTTCATCAACCTTTTCTTGTCATAACTGGATGACTCCTCCTGTCACTGTTGTCTCTGCTTCTGACTATTTTCCCCCTTTGTTCCTAAAAGGTTAGCTTTCCTTGACAAGGTCTTTCCTCTTGTTATCTCTACAGGATGTCATGTATATCATTTTGTAAAACAAAACGTTGTTGTTGAAGATGTTGTTGTCCTACTAAAACACTGCGTAATTGTAGCTTGTACTTTTAAAATAACCCTTTGATATCTCCATTGATTCTCATCGATCTCTATTATTGCAATTTCATTTTTCTTCCATGATGCATACAATCCAAGGCTTTTATGACCATATTCAATCACAAGAAAAAACCGCTACAACCACTCTCATACCTGCTTTTCTTTTTCACAGAGGAAGGACCTGGATCAGGTTTCTTAGGAGTATTGATTTATTCCTTGTTGTATCCAATACCAAATTTGTCATTTGGTGATCTCTGACTATCCAAGAGCTTATCCAGGGTCGTGGAGCTGTTTAAGAACTTGCTTTGGGTGTTTGACTTCTCGACCTTCAAAACTTCAGCTTCCATCTTATGACATGATTATTCTTCTGCTTCTTTCATGGGATAGATGCTAACTGAACATTCTTTTATTGTATCTATGTCTTTTTCTTTACTTGCAGGGGAGGATTCAATATCAACATCATTAATTGTCCTTATGCCTTTATTCACCACTTGTCCTGAGTTTATATTTACCTTACACTCTTTGGACGTGAACACCTCTTCACTGCCTCTGTCACACTTTTGACTTGTACTGAGCAAATTATGTTTCAGACCATCCACAAGCAGAACATACTGGGAGTCTCCTTTGACATTACTCAAACTCACCATCCCTCTATCCTTGATTTTACCGGGTTCATCATTTTCAAGGATCACATTTCCTGTTTTGCTTTTACTTATTGACGAAAGCTTATCCTTGTCTCCAGTCATATGCTTGGAACATCCATTGTCTATATTCCCAGAGGCCTTTTGTTTTTGAGTTGAAAGTGCTAGACCACCTTTTTCACTATCTTTCCTTTTCCATGTGCTGACCTTTCTATCTAAGAACTTTATCCTTGGATCTGCTTTGTAATTCTTCAGATGGCAGTTTTCAACTTTGTGACCAAAGTTGTGATAGTTATAGCATTCAATCTCATTGTTCAATAGGTCAAAGTTATTGTTGCAATGTTGTCTACTCATTGACTGTTTATTATTTCTTGACCTCCTCAGTTGCATGTCTCTAGACTTAATTTGGCAATTTGCAATCTGTGATGATTTGCTACTTGGCTGTATCATTCTTTGTTGTGGCAGATATTTATTCCTTGGAAATCTTAATTGCTCATGTCTAAGTCTTAAGGAACAATTTACAGCTTTGTGACCAAAGTTAGAACAGTAGAAACAATATCCATAGAAAAATTCTTTGTACCTGGAAAATGGTTGTCTTCTTTGAGCAAATCGATTTCTTCCATGCTGATGATTTCCTTGAGCAGGGAGTGTATTATTTCCTTGTTCTACAGATTCAGTTCTGACAACTTTTTCTTTACTCCTCCTGGGCGATTGATTATCTTCCTTTGTTTCTGCAGGTTTGTTGTCATCAATGGTTGTAGATTTGACAAACTTGATGAAGTCTTTGTTTCTTGGATGACCACTGCTTGATCCCCCTTCATAACCCAACCCTGTTTTCAACTTTGGATTCCTTTGCTGATTCAGAATGGTGGCTAATCCTTCCGAGGCTTTGATACTTGACAGATTATGATGATACAAGGCTTGAAATTTCTCCAACTCTTTCCTAGTTTTCACTACTTCTTCTTCCAGAGCTTTACATCTTGCCTTCTTTTCTGATAACTGTGGTTTCAGAATGTCCTTGATTTTTTTTGCCTCTTCTAATTCCACTTTTAGCAGGGCAAAGTCTTCATCAGGTTGTTTACTATCTTTCTCGAACTGTATCATCAATTGTTTTTGCTTTCTGTTCTTAATTCTGAGTCTGTCAATCTCTTCCAGTGCATTGATCAGTTCTCCTTTCATATCAACCACAACTTCTTTTTCATTAGCCTCACTTCCTATGATTTTATTATCATAATCATCTTGGGCCATAAGCATGAAGTCATTGTCCTTATCTTCACACGAGGAGTCACTATCTATGTCTTCTGAAGAGTTAACATCGTTTACACATAAACTTTTCTTTCTGCCAAATCTCTTAGGTTTGAACTTCTTTTCACCTTCAGAGTTCTGATCATGTTTCTTGTGTAAACATTTATTTGCAAAATGACCTATCTTACCACAGTTGAAACATTTGAAGGGAAGCTTACCTTGGTACTTGCCTGATCCTTTCTTTAGTCTTCTCACGAATTTTGCTTCAATTTCATCAGGCTCAGAATCTTCATTCTTATCTTCTTTAAATGATGCTTCTCTAGAGGTGGGTTTATCTGTAACTATCCTCATTTCATATGCAGTCAATGTTCCTAGAAGTTGATCAAAAGCCAAAGCCTTTATATCATTAAGTTCTTCTATAGCTGAGACCTTTGGGTTGAACCTATCTAGTAGAGATCTCAAAATTTTATGAACTAAATAGGGTTCCTCAATTTTTTCACCAAGTGCTTTCATTGCATTTACTAGTTCTTCAACTCTCAGAAAATACTTCCCAATGGTTTCATCTTCTTTCGTATGTAGCTTTTCAAACTGTACTCTGTAGGTTTGAAGCTTGGCATCTTTTACCTTCTCATTACCTTCATAACTGCTAATGAGTTTGTCCCACATTTCTTTGGCAGTTTGAAGATGCATCACTTTTACAAACTCGGCTTCTGCAAGTCCATTCAAGATAATATTCATTCTCTTAGCATTAAAGATAAATTCTAACTTATCATCCTTAGAAGCTAGCACAACAGGATTTATGTATCCAGTCTCTACTACATCCCAAACATCAGCACCTAAGGCCATTAGGTATGTTCTCATTCTAACCTTCCAGAAGGAGAAGTTTGTTCCATTGAACAGAGGGGCCTTATTGGTTGAATTTCCTTCATGGCTTGACATGTTTAAGCTCTAGGACCTACCCTTAGATAAAAGGGGCCAGCTCTGATACCAATTGTTGGACAACTGAGAGTGCGGGGGATGGGTGGGTGAATCAGTTGTTACCGTGCTCAAACAATTATGCTTATTTTAAACTCTTTACATGGCACTCAATGACAATCACAATAATGCAGGGAAGTAAGAAATAGAACATTCAACATCATTCACACATATGAGATACACAGAGACAAATATTTCTTGAGGAAACCCATAAAGGGTAAAAACCTCTTCTTCTTTATATGATAAGTAATCTTTACATTCTGTATATTATCATACTTATGAGCACCAACTCATAATGAGGCTACAACCTCTGTTTTGTAAGCTACTACTTGCTGAGAGCACCAACTCTCTGGATTCTCTAGCACCCACTAGAAGGAAGCACCGACTCCCTGGTTTCTCTAGCACCCACTAGAAGGAAGCACCAACTCCCTAAGAGTTCCAACACCAATTGGATGGAAGCACCAACTTTCTAAGAGTTCCAGCACCAACTGGATGGAAGCACCAACTTCCAGTTACACAGGCACCGACCTGTATATCAGAGAACCAATGTTCTCCCTTGCACCAGCCTGCCACCCTGGTTTCTCTGGCTGCAACCAGATGGAAGCTACAACTCCTTGTGTTCAAGCACCCACTTGAACCTCTGAGGAAAATAGTCCTCCCTAGCACCTCCCTACCACCCTGAAATATCAATCTTTACTACTGAAACTTATTACAGTGATATAATGTTCATCAATGGCTTATCAATCTCATCATTGTTCTGCTACACTTCCTTGCTCTATCTGCCTCACTGTCTTCCTGCACACATGCCTTGTGCTTTCTGTTCTTTTGCCTTTTATGCTTTGTGTGCCATGTCCATTCAATGCATCATTCCTCTTCTGTGTATTTCAGCTGCTGCACACTGCCTCCTTTTACACCCCTGAATCACTCTCAACAACAACACTCATCTCTTCTTTGTTCTGCATTCTTATAGTCTCTGTGCACCTTGTGCATACTATATGCGCAATGCTTCTGCATTCTCTACCCCCCGCCATTGTTCTCCACATCGGGATATTCACTGCCACTCCACATTACCACCGCTTCACTCCCTCGAGCATCAACACACTCTCTGTGTTCTGCATGTTCTCCTCATGTCGAGTCCTCTTCCTGATCATCATGGCAATTCCTCAGCTTTTCTGGCGGTCATACCCATGCGTTCATCATCACTGGGTGTTATGCTGAGATTCCTTAACCTGTCTAGCAGTCGAGACTCTTCATCTTCTCTATCATAGTCGAGCTCATCCTCTTTGTTGCAGTTACAGGCTTCAACGCTTTGTCAATCGCCTCTATGAACAGTCTTCATTCCACTGGCAGATGCCTTGAGACTCTTCAACTCCTCTGGCAATCACACTGAGGCCTCTTTGATTTTTCTGTGCAGAAACAATCAGTGGTTTCTGGCAGTTACATTGTGAACCTCTTGAGCCTTATGCCTTTGGCACCTTTCACCTTTCCTTTCACATGTGGCCTCAGGCGGTGACCACACGCCTGTTCAGAAGGCGTTTTTGCGATTCGCATTTCGACAATTCTTGTTGTGAGGCATCTCGACTCTCCAAGTCGCGATCTCTGAAATTGAGATTAGCTTCGTGCTAGCTCCTCCCTTGAGCCTTCGTCGATGTGACCATAGGTTATGACCAGGGGCCAATTCTGAACACGCATTTCGGCATTTTGACATTCCTGTGGTGAAGAGTCTCGACTCTTCATGTTACAATCGTTGAAAAGGAGCTTAGCTTGATGCTAGCTCCTCCCTCTCACATGACCATTAATGGTGACCACAACCTACACCAAAAGGTATTTCGGCGTTTCGGCATTTTTGTGGTGAAGTGTTTCGACACTCCAAGTCACGAACCCTGAAATTTTCGGCGTTTCGCATTTCGGCGTTTCGACATTTCTGTGTTGAAGTGTTTTGACACTCCAAGTCACGAACCCTGAAATTTTCGGCGTTTCGCATTTCGACGTTTCGGCATTTCTGTGTTGAAGTGTTTCGACACTCCAAGTCACGAACCCCAAAATTTTCGACGTTTCGCATTTCACAACTTCGAGACTCCTGTGATGAAGAGTCTCGACTCTTCATGTTGCGATTGTTGAAACTCCGAAATCGAGTCAGATCAACGGTCCACAATCTTGATGGTTCGACGGTCCAGATCTTTTCGTGATTTCGCATATCGCGAGTTCCTGCCGTGAGTTTCTTCCTTGAATCTTCCAACTTCCGGTATCCGAAACTCCGAAATGGAGTCAGATCAACGGTCCACAATCTCCCTTTTATCAACAACTCAGATTAAGTCGTGGTTTCGCATTTCACGATTTCGTCATTCTTGTCGTGAGTGTTCTTGACACCTCCAACTCCTGGTATCCAAAACTCCGAAATGGAGTCAGATCAACGGTCCACGATCTCCCTTTGATCAACGACTCAGATTAAGTCGTGGTTTCGCATTTTTCGATTTCGTCATTCTTTCCGTGAGTGTCCTAGACACCTCCAACTCCCGGTATCTGAAACTCTGAAATGGAGATTAAGTTGTGGTTTCACATTTCGCGATTTTCTGCCGTGAGTTGCTTCCTTGACTCTTGGAGTTTACGCTTCTGAATGGGATCCAGCGATCACTTGTTGAACTTTCCATTACCATGTCATTATCCCTGCGCTGCTAGTCGTGATCTTTGTCATCAATGACAAACACGCATACTCTGCACTATCTCTTTTGATCTTATTGAGCTTTCTCTACTGCGTCTTTCCAAAATACTTCTGGTGCCCGCCTGGCACATTCTTCCTGTACTTAAGCCATCGCCGTTGTTGTACTTGCCATCAATGACAAGAATACACTGCCCGTAAAACATGCCAACATCTTGTGGTGAAATTGATTAACAAACACTCTCTTTCATTTCTCTCAAGCTCTCTACTAATTTGCTAACATTGAAACTCACTAACTTCTTGTTGTTGCAAAAGTTTGCTACAACCATTTGAATACACTTTTATTTGCTACATACACTCTCATAAAGGTTCCCTAACTTGCTCAGAGTTTCTCCTAAACAATTGGATAATTTTCTATGTGATGCATGCTTAATTTTCTTGGTCAATTGTTGAAATTCTAAGCTCTTTTTATTGTTGTTGTTACAAATGTATGTTGTTGTTATAAGACTGGTGTATTGTTGCAAATTTGTACCAGCCATAGTTATCATTTTTGTCTAGTGTCTTATGAGGTACTAATTGCATGTTTGGACCTAGAAATAATCATATATTTGCTATAAGGTGTTCTTGTCACTGTGGAGGTAAATCTTTGTATTAGGACCATTTCCTTAAATTTAGTAAGAGTAGTAAAGCACAATAATAAGGAAATACAATTCTACTCATTTACCCACGAGAAGGGAGAGATTATGATTATATTTTAATTTCCAGGATAAAGAAATCTCCTTGGAATATAAACTTTTATTAAATCTCTTTATAAAGCTTGCAAAACCATATTTTTCATTTCCTTATGTTTCTGTAAAAGAAAATAATTTTCCTTTAAATCATCCAGGTAACAAAAACTGAGTAAAACTATGGAAATATATGTATATATGTCCATATACATATGATTATTATTATTATTAATATTATTTTATTATTTTGAAAATGCAGGTTAAATCCCCTAAGCGTAAAAGACCTGAGACCAAAGAGAATAGGGAATAAACCGTGACTAAACACTTTAACCTTCTCGTAGTCTTCGGAACTCTGAGACTTTAGATCTCTGAGATGTTTGGGTGATGGATCTCACGAGCTATAATCATCGGAAACCCGAACCCTACTTTTTCTTGTACAAACATTGCAAAGGAAATAATTATAATCAATTATATGATATTATAGTTAATTGCGATCAAATTAACCTAATTGAATATAAAAACCCTTTATTTGTAATTTATTATATTATAATTCAAAATTACACATTGTGTTTATATTACGTTGTAATACGAGTGGGTCTCCTCCGGAACTTTGAGACTCTGGGTTATTTAAACAATGAAGAATTGCGGGGAAGAGACGAAGGTGAGGACCCAAACATCTTTCCTTCCTTTCCAATATAAAATTATTCGAGGGGTATAATATAATATACCCCTCCAATAAATAATTTAATATTGGAAAGGAAGGAAAGATGTCTGGAAATTATTTATTGGAAATTATTATTTATTCGAGGGGTACAATATAATATACCCCTCGAAATTTACGCCCAGGACAACCAAAGGGGGTTGACCTAAAGTTCTCTCTCTCCCTCCCTTATTTCAAATATTAATAAAATATTGGAGAGCTTGTAAACCTAGCCGCAATTTCCAAAAACAAGTAATATAATATTATATATATATTAAATGAGTTATTGTGATATTGGCACGTAATAAAGTACAAACTCTCTTTACCCTTTTTAATTTAATATTTAATGCGAAGTCACGTGTAAGCGTGGACCCTTCGAGAGTTCAAGGCTCTGGGAGTTCGGAGCTTCGGGACTCCGGGATGTTGGGGAATATAGAGCATAAGAGCAAAACGACCGAAGGTCGAACCTATTTTCCCATTTACCAATATTATAATAAACGTGGAATTAATTATATTATATGACAATATAATAAATAATATTTGCACAAAGGTATGGTAAGAATGGGACCCTCTTCGTAGCTCTGGGAGTTCGGGACTTCGGATGTTTAGGGATGATAGAGGGAACAAGCTAAAAGGGCCGAAGGCCCGAACCTACCTCTCTGCATTCCAAAGTTTGCATGAATATTAAACACAATTAAATTAAATGAGGTTATATTGATGTGATTGATTATAATAAATGTTTGTTGTGATTTATTTACATCATAATGTAGTATAATTAATATCATATTGCATTATAATATAACCTACGTGGAACCCTCTTCGGAATTTTGGTGTTCGAGAGATTTGGGTTCATAAAATCTCGATGAGGAATCTTCGCCGAAGAGGATATTAATAATCCTAAGTGCCCTTTTGATATAAATTAATTATATTATAATATAATTGAATACTATTATAATATAATATAATTAATAAAAGGATAATTTGTGGTTGAATATAGTTAATCATTTTTCCCAATAAATAAATAAATATGCATATATTTAGATATAAAGTAAAGACTTCAATAATTATTGGGCCATGGGTATTAGGTTAAGAGAAAAATTTACACCCCATCCCTTAAAAAGGTACTTAGGGGTCGGGTATGTGACAGAGTGGTATCAGAGCAAGAAACAACACTTGGCCTGCTTGGGCTCATGAAAGACTCAATTAAATTTTATTAGAAAGTTTTTAAAGGGGAGGGCACCCTACTCTACCTTATCTATCATAGAAAGATTCAAACACTAAGCCTGGATAGGTCGAAGAAAATTCATGAGACTACTTTACCATGGCTAAGAGGAGCTTGTTGAGATTGTTTTCTATCTTAAGGAGATTACCTGCATAAGCTCCTTGAGGAGAAGGATTGCAGATTGAAATTTTGTTGAGAATTACTAAACAAAAATCGAATCTTGTTGGATTGCAGTAAAAGAATCATATTACTACCTTGGGGGAATGATAACCACTCCTATAGGAGTGAGATTACGATGATAGGTGCTAATAGAAAGACTTGGATGTGAATGAACTGAATAGCTTGCAAGGTTGCCTACAAATGTGGGCTTATGAATCCTCCGGTAATCACAATTGTTGCTTAAATGAGAGATTAGGCCTTGTGAGTATAGTTCCCCATATCTATAAGCCTTATGAAAATATGTGAGGTTAACTTGTACTGTCTTAATTGAAACTTGCTATTGGGATAACCCCTTTAACAAAGTAAAAAGGAGTCTTATGGGATGAGAATAACCTTCAGGAAATAAGTAAAGTGACATGAGCAAGTTTAGGGCTCATGGATTTGATAAGGGAGTTTATATCCCTAATAACTTAAGGGTGTGCCGATGCAATAAGTAAGCAAGTGGAATATGTTTGCACTGCACGCATAGGTGAAATGCTTGGTGCACAAGGATATGCTAGAATTCATATGGAAAAATATTAAACATGCAAGTTAGGCATATTATAATTTACGGTGGGTTGTAAGGTATGGTCTATTGATGGACGTTTTAAATGAGAATGACCTTATGTTAACAAGAGTTAACAACAAGAATGAAATGTTGATAATGTTGTGGCCTATTACCTTATAAAGATAGGACTATAAGGATTAATGAGAAATTGATGCAAGGTCTAATTAAGGGGGTTTCAGAACACCTTTAGATGACCAGTGGATCATATTGACATCCATAGATGGATGGTAGCCACATGGATATGGCTTGGTATACTCAGATAGAAATAAGAGGGAATTTAGGAAAAGATTCCCTTGTAGAGATCTGTTGACCAAGAATGAATTGAGTTATGAAGAAGAGACTGTTATCCCCTAGCGTAGGGATAACTAAGGAGATTATGTCACGAGGTCCACAGGTCCTAGACATGGAATACCGAGATACATATCGACTTGAGCCTGGCCCTGGAGGGCCTGTTATTCCCGATATCTAGGGATAACTAGGAGATCTTATCTCGAGGCCCACATGGTCCTAGACATGGAGTACCGAGAGCAGGAGCGACCTGAGCATGGTCCTGGAGGACCCATCTTCTTCTTCTCAGCCAGCTTTGTTCTGTCAGCAGTACCAGCCTCCATCACTACCGGCCTGGGCTTGC
>ML777117.1:66083-136243 GCA_009831015.1 Picea engelmannii
AAAACGTCACTCCTAAGCTAGCTAACCTGCAGAACACCAAAAGTTATATAGAGGTGACGTCACATGCTTAGATATCTTGTTTATACCTGCAACGTTGTGACTTTATTCATCTATTTTGGTTGACATTGAGTTGTTTATTGCATACATAAGCTGATTTGACAAAACGTTTTTGTTCTTTGTCACCATATTTGACCCTTGATTAAGGCTGACGTCACACTTGTAGCAGAAATAGTATAGGTGACGCAGCAACATATTGTATGTGAGCTAATTTGACATATTTATTGCATTATTGATATGATACAAGGATTTGATATTGAATATTGAACGCTCTTATGCTTTATTGATGAAGTGATATTAATCTTTTGTCTTTATTGAGCCATCATTGACTTCGTCAATAATAGCACTTAATCATTTGCTCATATATACATAATCATTGATTTTATGAAGTACTAACCCACTGCAAAGCACATTTTCTAGTCTTCTTTGTCTTGTCTCGCAAACAGGTGCAATCATCAGTGGAATACTTCTTCTTGATTATCCAATACTTGGGCAGCAATCTATGAAAGGGAACTTATTTGACTTGGTCCTTTACCCTTCAGCCCTTCATCAACCCAGATTGCCTTAGGGACGTCTCCCTTGGACTAGCCCTCCTAAATAGAAAGAGCCCCCCATCGAGGTGACAGTGGGTGGGGAAGCTCCTGTTACGTCGGTTTCAACCCTTGACTCAAGCTCTTTTAACCTTTCCTACAAACCGTGCGATAACAGGGCCCATCCTTCTTCTTCAGGACGTCCATCTTATCAACAACAACATCCATCCCATTAACCTGGTCTTGAAGCAGCAGTGGGTCTTGCTCCATGAGGTAATGAGTCTGGGTATCATGGTATGTGTCACTCTGATTCTCAAAAGATTTGAATATGTGCATTTAATTCTCTTTTGCTTCATGACGTGTTCTTGGACTTTATTCCTTTTGAATTTTCCATACCTGGGGGGATGACATAATTCCCTAGCAAGTTGGTTCCCTTAGGAGTGAGTTTCCACTGGGTGGGTTCATGAAAAGTCATCGTCCATTCCCACTATACTTATCACTTCTCATCATCTTCTCTCTCATCTATCCCCTGCATTGGTTCATGCATTGGGTTTGCCAAGCTAGTAAAGGGTTGTACCTTTCCTTGTGGGAAGAAAGGGCTAAAGGCCCCGAGGGTAAAAGTAGCTGGAAAAAGATAAAATAAAAAAGATCAAACCTTGAGATGCTTCTCCCAGGCTTTCCCGAGAAAGCAATAAAAGGCTTTGTTATCCCCCACTTTTAGGGATAACTAGGAGACCATGTCTTGAGGCCCATAGGTCCTAGACATGGAGTACCGAGAGCCAAATCGACTTGAGCATGGCCCTGGATTGCCCATATTTTCTCCCTTTTAGTGCCTCCACTTTGTCAACAATAGCAGCATCCATTGCCTTCGGCTTGGTCCTATATTAGAGATTTCTTGCTCCATGAGGTAATGAGTCCGGGTATCATGGTATGTGTCACTCTGATCCTCAAAACCTTTGAATATGTGCATTTAATTCCTTTTGTTTCTAACGGGTGCTTGGATCTTATATTATACACTTGACCATGTCTGGGGGGAATGACATGATGCCCTAGCAAGCATGTGCCCATAGGTTTTGAGTGGCCACTGGGGGGATTTCTGAAAAACCATCATTCGCTCCCGTCATACTTATCACTTTCCATCTTACTTCCCACTCATCCACCCCATTACACTAGTCTGGGCATTGAGTTGGCCAATTATTTAAGGGTTGCACCTTTCCTTATGGGAAGAAGGGGATAAAGGCCTAGAAGGTAAAAGCAATTGGAGAAAGATAAAATCCTAAAAATAAAACCTTGAGATGCTTCACCCAGGGATCCCCGAGAAAGAAGTAAAAAGCTTCTCAACAAGAAACAAGTGGGACCCACAAAAATAATAAAGCAAGACCTAGTCAAAGGATATGGGGTCTCATAATGAGCCAACATGTTAGGTCCATGGGCACCTAGCAGTATGACACTACTAGCAGTTGGTTACCACGCTAGGGTAGTGGCTCTTGGTTGCATGACCAAGAGAAAGGGACTCTCATCATGAGCCAACCTTCTCATCTCCGTGAAATTTCTTATGGGTAACATTGCCACCAATGGTCACCACGCTAGAGCAGTGTCCCCTGATTAACTTCTTGAAGAAAAAACAATGAAGAATAAAGAATAAAAGGCATGAATGGGCTTGGAAACATTTTCATCCAGGACATGTGCAACTTGTTTTCTACAAAGGCACCGATAGGTAAACCCTGCATTTCCTTGCTTTCACTGCACCCCTTGTCAGGACATCCCTTATCCACCTCACCCATTTACATGACTTGGATTTAATCTCTTATGGAAACATCCCTTTTCCAGTGGACACTAGCCCAATAGAAAGCCCTGTCACTTCCTCCAAACTTGCATTGCAGATTTGTATAATGTTTTTGAGCACTTGACTGGGGTAAAAGGGGTTTTATGCACATGTTTAATAATATTCATGATTATATGTGATTGACATAGCTATGATCCCTATGTCTTATGAGCCCATGGAGGTCGTATCTTTTGATGTGCAAGATCATACCCGACGAATAGGTACACATGGGGAGATGATTAGTTTGGATCTCGATAGGGCTGAAGAGCCCACTAGATGGATGTTGAGACCCCAGCATGGGGCAGAGACAGGACATAGGGGTTTGCACCGGAGAAGAGGAGGATGTTCCACAGAGGCACCCTAGCAGAGCCTTACCTAGGGGGGTTGTGCCCTCTTCATTGGAATGTTGGCCTTTGAAGGCCCAGGATGTCACCCAGGAGGCTCATGAAGTCATCCAACTTTATGGAAGTTTTGGGAGACAGTGATGGCAGTTTGGCACGTGTGGCAGGTTGGAGAAGCACAAGGAGGGCTAACGTTTTTCTCCAAGAGGCTACATTTTCCCTAGAAAGGGATAATGTCACCCTAGAAGGGGCATGACGTCTTACTTTTGCTTGATTAGGGTTTATTTATTACATTTTAATGTAAAACAATATTATTGTGTATTTTTGTCTTGTCAGCCTTTTGATGACCTAAATTTTAATTAAGGTCATTGGAATGGTATATATTGAGGATTTTTACTCTCATTTTTTCATCTTCACTCACACATTAGCGAGGTCTGAAATTTGCGCCCTATTCTAGGGTTTTGGATGAAATTTTGAGACACACTTGTTGAAGGAAGACTTTTCTTGGAATTTTTGGCATTTCTCTTGGTGGAAGGTTTACAACTAGGGTTTTGCTACATGGTTTCTTGGTTTATGTAAGTGAATTTTTGCAGCACTTCTTAATTGAATGGTTATAGTATGGTTTACTTGCATTTGTTATTATAATTTTCTTAATTAAACCCTAGGTGACAAGCACATGCTAAGGTCCTTGTCTCATGTCCCTACTAAGATTAAGAGCCATTTGATTTGCTGAAGTAAGATAGAGCCTTGCCATAACAACACTCTATCCATATTATTCTAACCTATCCATTTTTCCATCTTGTATTTGAGTCAAGGAAGGAGAAAACACACTAAGGCCTAGGGTTTCTACACCTTAGTGAGTCATTTTCCCTAGGGTTTTGTTGATGAAGCCTTGCCATAGCAACACTTCATCATTAAACTCTCTTGTCCTTAGCCATTGCATCTATTACTCAAGCTAATTGATTTTCATCTTGCCATTGAGCTAAAGAAGGAGGAGAAAGAACTAAGGCCTAGGGTTTCTACATTAGTGAGCCTTTCTCCCCTAGGGTTTCATTGTTGAGGCCTTTCTTTAGCAACACCTCAACATCCAACCCTCTTGTCTTTAGTTTTATCACTGTCATCACGGTCCTTCAACTTGTGTAGCCCTTTTTTGACTCCATTTACCCCAAAGCACCGATCTAAGACCTCCATTGTTTGAGTACCTTGGTCACAACTTCAAATAACCAAATACTTTGAACAACTACCTAACCTTCTAACTCTAGCATAGACTAACATCTACTAACCCTACTGGTGCCACTGTTTATTTATGCTATACTTACACCATTGAAACATTTATATCTTTACAAGCAATTGAATGATTAGCTAAGGCGTTGTTTCTTAATGTTGATATTGCTACATTGATCACCATTAGCATTTATTATGAAGTGATATATTGTAATCATTGCCATTGTACAACTCTCATTTGCTTCATCAATAATATTGTTTATCAATTTCTTTACATCAGAAAACCATAATTATATGAAGTGCTAACCAAGTAAGTGATCTTGCATATGCATAGTTTCTTTATTGTTTTGTCTCGGGAAGGTACGCTTCTGGTTACTTTTATCTTTATTGGCTATTAAGCTGGACTTTCTGATCGGTGGTGACTTGTGAGGGGGAAATTATCTCTTAGCCTTTTAAGCCTTTTCCCTCTCAAAACCCCAGGTCACTGGGGACGTCTCCCCTGGGCCTTACCTCCCTAAACAGAAAGAGTTATCCCATTGAGGTGACAGTGGTGGGATAGTCTCAGTTACGCGAGTTTTCCCTCTCATCCATCTTTTTTCTTAACTACAAATTGTGTGATAACATTTTGGCGTTGTTGTCAGGGAACACTGAGTCGATTCTCCTCAAGACAACACTTTTTGGTAAGCCTTGCCTCAAGAGTCTTTATCTTACTATCTTACCTGGCGACTCCACTTAGGGTGTTTTCCACTATCTCTTTGGTAATTTCAAGAAAATTATCTGGCGACTCCACAAATGACGATCTGTAGTGGGGGGGTCAGTACATACCTCCATCTACTACTATGGCCTCTACAAATCTTGTCATCCCCGTGAGTTCTCCCAAGTGGTCTCACAAAGAACATTTTGTCTCTTTGGACTTAGCTAAAACCCAAGGGGGATTACATGATCTACCCAATAAGGCCGACTCCTGGATACCTAGGTTTTCAAGAGAAAAGGTATCCCATGGTAACTCTCATTGGACCAAGTTTTGTGAAGGGTTTCAGTTTCACCAATCTGGATAGGAACACCCCCAATGTATTTACAAGGCTCTTTGTGAGCTCACTCATTGAAAGTGCCATAAATTGGATTAACAATATCCCAAAAGGGAGCATCAAAACCCCTGAAGATCTTGAACAAACCTTTAAGAACATTTGGTGTGAAAAGGAAAGCATGGATTCCCTTTACTCTCAATTCCTCGAAGCTTGCAAACAAACAGACGAAGACATTAGGGGATTCAATGATAGGTTCAATACTCTCATTAACAAACTTGAGCCCAATTTCCTCCTCAAGAGCATTATTCTCCAACATTACCTCAACTCTTTTGAAGGGACTTTACAACTCACCCTCAAGAATTGTTTTCCTACAAACCTAGAAGAAGCTCAAGATGTTGCATGCCAAATTGAAGATAATCTCAAGTTTAGCAGCCTCACCCATTAGGTCATCCTTTTGAACAATGATGACATATGAGTAGTAAATAAGGAAAGCAGGGAAGGGCCAGGGCATGACCTCCTAAAGAATCTAGAGTTAGAAAAAAATGCTTTCCTTGGGAAATGGAGCACAAGTTTCTCAAACATGGAATATGCCCTAAATTTTTAAAGACAACATGAACCATTTGAGGGTTTAAGTATGGCTACTCATGAGAAACCTAATTTTGTAGATTCCATATTCACCTTGACCACGCCAAGTCAAAACCAAGAAAGTCAAGATATGAGTGAGCCCATGTTTGAATACTTTGGCCAAATGAATGAGGACTCAGGGCTGAAGTCTCAAGAGCCCCAGATGTATACTAGCAATCAACCCCAATGTTTCCCAAAACCTAGCAATGATAGCACTAACTTGAGCGACAATATGTCCTATATCTTGCAAAAAGTTAAAAGGATTCGTGAAATGTTGGAAATCCCTTATCTGACAAAGCAAAACCCAGATGATCAAATATTGTTTGAATGAGCTTCCACACTGTTACAAACTGATTATTTTGAGCAAAATGAGCAAACACCCTCTTCCTCGCTAACAAATGGCCATGGAACTAGTGACTTTAACCATGTAGATCCGTGCTTATTCCAAGGTTGGCCCACTCTTCCCTTGGTAGAAGAAGATAATATTACTGAGATAACATGGACTAAGGGAAAGGGCTACCAAAGTATTTCTAGCATTCACGAGAATAGTATTGCACTAGGTGATGAGGAGGTGTTACTTTTGCAAGAAACATGCATGAGTAATAGTGCCTCGATGGAACCCCGCCACATCCTTCTGGAACAAGAAAGAGATGCAAATTGGGGTGATTGTCCCAATGATGCCTCTGACATCTCTGAAGACTGGGATGATTATTTTTCTACACAAGGAGATGACTGTTTGAGACATAGAGGAGTTGGTTTTGTCAAATGGGAAGATGATGTTTTTGGGACTAACAAACCCCATGACCAAATAAACAGCATAGGCCATGTTATAGAAGGCCCCTAGATTTGCCTCAACGTCACTCCTGAAGAACACCGAGAACGCATGAAAGAGGCATCCAGGAAGGCTAGAATGTAAATAATAAACAACTTGGACCCAGAATCAAAGGAGAAGTTAGCGAAATGAGAATTTCAAGTATATAGACAGAAGAAGCTAAACCAACCTACCCTTACCATTCCTGCAATAAATCAAACAAAGCCTTCACCCTCGAACATTATTCCTCCTAAAACATCCAAAATCGAAAGGGTGGACTTGAACTTTGACTTTGAAGGCACACTATCGAAGATGCACGTGACCATCCCTCTAAGAGAAGTCATTAAGGTACCATCTGTTAAAGAAATATTTGATAATTTCTTCAAAGGATCAGATGGACCTATGGACCCTCCTATTATGTTACAAGCTGAACACTTCAGGGTCCAGCATGATGAACACCCGCCCTTTTTCATGACCTTGCTAATGAATAATAAGAGCCTCAACAATTGCATGTTGGATTCATGGGCCGATGCTAACATGATGTCTCTCAAGGTCATGCAACAATTGGGCCTGAAAGTCACACGACCCTACAAAAATGTGTGTGGCTTCGAGTCTAAATCCATACCCACACATGGGGTAATTGAAAATGTGGAAGTTTGCCTTAAAGAATACCCTGAGAAAGTAATCCACATTTACATAGTGATAGTAGACGTCCCAGATGTGTGGGGAATGTTGTTTTCTAGAAAGTTTGCCTCAATGTTGGGTGGTACCCTTGAGATGGACCTCACTTATGTGAATATACCTTTGAGAAATGGAACAATATGTCATCTCCCAAATGTGTCGGTGACCAAAACCCATGTGCAAGAAACTAGTTACCTCGTGAAAAATGACAAAGCACGTGAGCAAATCATGGAAAGTGTTCCTGAGTTTTCTCCAAATGATATGCCTTTTGCAACAGAGGAAGACTTCGATCAGATTCAATGGCCCAAGAAAGAAGAATACCAAAAACTCCTAGACAAATATAAAGATAAGGAAGTTGGGATCGTAAAGTTACTAAAAACAGGAGAAAGTGACATACTGATACGACCTTCCCAGCAGGAAGTATTTACAACAAAATCTCTCCCTCCTCCCTCTACACAATACACCAGGGTTGTTCAGGGAATAACACAATTCGAAATTAGAGAGTACATGGAAGGGGATGTAGTATGGATGTGGGATACCAACAAAGGAAAGCCTACTAATGTCAAAGGAAGTACTCAGTTTTGGCTTGGACCTTTCAAAGTTGGAAGAAAATCAGTGGATGACTCTTACTACTTGTCCACTTTGGAAGGAAGAAGGCGTCCATTACCAGTCAGCGGGCGCCTCCTCACACCCCATCAAGGTGGGCAGACTTGAGTTTACAGGTAAGTACAGGCAAGTAGGTAGGCATTTTGCATTCATTGTATGTACCATTGCATTGCATGCTAGAGTAGTTTGCTTTCACACTTGTACATATGATTATTTTTTCAGTCTTATATATATATATATATATATATATGAACCGGGGTGATATCACCACCCCAAATGATTACTAATAGTTTCTATTGAGATCAAGCAAGTTACAGGTTATGCCAGAGATGTTGAAGTTCTCATGCGCTCTACGGTGAGCACATGTCCCCGAGTTGGAGCTAGATGTTATCCCCCACTTTTAGGGATAACAAGGAGATCATGTCTCGAGGCCCACAGGCCCTAGACATGGAGTACCGAGAGCCAGATCGACTTGAGCATGGCCCTGGAGGGCGCATCTTTTCTCCCTTTCAGCGCCTCCACTTTGTCAGCAACAACATCCATCACCTTCGGCTTGGTCTTGTATTAAAGATAGTTCTTTCTCCATGAGGTAATGAGTCTGGGTATCATGGTATGTGTCACTCTGATCCTCAAAACCTTTGAATATGCACATTTAATTCCTTTTGTTTCTAACGGGTGCTTGGATCTTATAATTATCGACTTGACCATGTTTGGGGGGAATGACAGGATGCCCTAGCAAGCTTGTGCCCATAGGTTTTGAGTTGCAACCGGGGGGATTTCTGAAAATCCATCGTCCGCTCCTGTCATACTTATCACTTTCCATCTTACTTCTCGCTCATACACCCCATTACACTGGTCCGGGCATTGGGTTGGCCAATTATTTAAGGGTTGCACCTTGCCTTGTGGGAAGAAGGGGCTAAAGGCCCAGAAGGTAAAAGAAGCTAGCAAAATATAAAAGCCTAAAAATAAAACCTCGAGATGCTTTGCCCAGGGATCCCCGAGAAAGCAGTAAAAATATTCTCAACAAGAAACAAGAGGGACTCATAAAAATAATAAAGCAAGACCTAGTCAGAGGAGGGGTCTCATCACGAGCCAACCTATTAGGTCCATGGGCACCTATAGGTATGACACTACTAGCAGCTGGTTACCATGCCAGGGTAGTGGCTCTTGGTTGCATGGCCAAGAGAAAGGGGGTCTCATCACGAGCCAACATTCTCGTCTCCGTGAAAGTGCTTGTGGGTAACATTGACACCACTGGTCACCACACCATGGTAGTATCCTCTGATTAGCTTCTCGATGAAAAATCAATAAGGAAAAAATAATAAAATTCATGAATGGGCTTGGAAACATTTGCATCTAGGACAGGTGCAACTCGCCTTCTACAAAGGCACCCACAAGTAAACCTTGCATTTCCTTTCTTTAATTGCAACCCTTGTCAGGACATCCCTTATCCACCTCACCCATTTACATGACTTGGATTTAATCTTTTCTGAAAACATCCCTTTTCCAGTGGACACTAGCCCAATAGGACGCCCTGTCACTTCCTCCAAACTTGCATTGCATATTTTTATAATGTCTTTGAGCACTTGATTGGGGTAAAAGGGGTTTTATGCACATGTTTAATAATATTCATGATTATATGTGATTGACATTGCCATGATCCCTATCACTTATGAGCCCATGGAAGGCGTATCTGTTGATGTGCAGGATCATCCCCAATGAACAGGTACCACATTGGATAGGTAGACATGGGGAGATGATTAGTTTAGAACTCCATGGGGCTGAAGAGCCCACCAGATGGATGTTAAGACCCCAACAGGGGGTAGAGACATGATAAAGGGGTTTGCATCGGAGAAGAGGATGACGTTCCACAGAGGCACCCTGACAGAGCCATACCTAGGGGGATTGTTCCCTCTTCATTGGAACGTTTTTCTTGGAAGGACCAGGACGTCACCGAGGAGGCTCATGATGTCATCCAACTTTATGGACATTTTGGGAGACAATCATGGCAGTTTGGCATGTGTGGAAGGTTGGAGAAGCCCAAGGAGGGATAACATTTTTCTCTAGGAGGCTACATTTTCCCTAGAAAGGGATAACGTCACCCTAGAAGGGGCACAACATCTTACTTTTGCTTGATTAGGGTTTAATTTATGACATTTTAATGTAAAACAATATTATTGTGTATTTTGGCCTTTTCGACCTTTTGATGACCTAAATTTTAATTAAGGTAATTGGTATGGTATATATTGAGGGTTTTTACTCTCTTTTTTTCATCATCTTTCACTCACACATTAGTGAGGTCTGAAATTTGCGCCCTATTCTAGGGTTTTGGCTGAAATTTTGAGGCGCACTTGTTGAAGGAAGACTTTTCTTGGAATTTTTGGCATTTCTCTTGGTGAAAGGTTTACAACTAGGGTTTTGCTACATGGTTTCTTGGTTTATGTAAGTGAATTTCTGCAACACTTCTTAATTGAATGGTTATAGTATGGTTTACTTGCATTTGTTATTATAATTTGCTGAATTAAACCCTAGGTGACAAACACATGCTAAGGTCCTTGTCTCATGTCCCTACTAAGATTAAGAGCCATTTGATTTGCTGAAGTAAGATAGAGCCTTGCCATAGCAAAACTCTATCCATATTCTTCTAACCTAACCATTTTTTCATCTTGTACTTGAGCAAAGGAAGGAGAAAACGCACTAAGGCCTAGGGTTTCTACACCTTAGTGAGTTGTTTTCCCTAGGGTTTTGTTGATGAAGCCTTGCCATAGCAACACTTCATCATTAAACTCTCTTGTCCTTAGCCATTGCATCTATTACTCAAGCTAGATGATTTTCATGTTTCCATTAAGTTAAAGGAGTAGAAAACACTAAGGCCTAGGGTTTCTACACCTTAGTGAGCCTTTCTCCCCTAGGGTTTCATTGTTGAGGCCTTGCTTTAGCAACACCTCAACATCCAACCCTCTTGTATTTAGTTTTATCACTCTAATCACTATCCTTCAACTTTTCTATCCCTTTTTTGACTCCATTTACCCTAAAGCACTGATCTAAGACCTCCATTGTTTGAGTACCTTGGTCACAACTTCAAACAACCAAATAATTTGAACAACTACCTAACCTTCTAACCCTAGCGTAGACTCACATCTACTAACCCTGTTGTTGCCACTGTTTATTTATGTTATACTTACACCATTGCGAAATTTATATCTTTATAAGCAATTGAATGATTAGCTAAGGCGTTGTTTCTTAATGTTTATATTGCTACATTGATCACCATTAGAATTTATTATGAAGTGATATATTGTAATCATTGCCATTGTATAACTTTGATTTTCTTCGTCAATAATATTGTTTATCAATTGCTTTACATCAGAAGTCCATAATTATATGAAGTGATAACCAAACAAGTGATCTTGCATATGCATAGTTTCTTTGTTGTTTTGTCTCGGGCAAGTACACTTATGGTTACTTTTATCTTTATTGGCTATTAATCTGGACTTTCTGATTGGTGGTGACTTGTGAGAGGGAAATTATCACTTAGCCTTTTAATCCTTTTCCCTCTCAAAACCCCATGTCACCGGGGATGTCTCCCCTGGGCCTTACCTCCCTAAACAAAAAGAGTTATCCCATTGAGGTGACAATGGTGGGATAGTCTTAGTTACGCTAGTTTTCCCTCCTTTCATCTGTCTTTTATCTTAACTACAAACTGTACGATAACAGGCTTCTCAACAAGAAAAAAGGGGGGACCCATAAAAAGATAAAACTCAAGACCTAGTTGGTGGATAGGGGGTCTCATCACGAGCCAACCTATTTGGTCCATGGGCATGTAGCAATATGACACTACTATTCATCTGGTCACCACACCAGTGTAGTGGCTCTTGGTGGCATAGCCAATAGAAAGGGGGTCTCATCACAAGCCAATATTCTCATCTCCATGAAATGCTTGTGGGTAACACTGTCACCACTAGTCACCATGCCAGGCTAGTGTCCCCCAACTATTCTCTTGAAAGAAAAAACAATAAAATAAAAAAGTAAAAAGGCATTGAATAGGCTAGGAAACATTTGTATCCATGACAAGGTGCAACTCACCCTCTTCAAAGGCACCCACAGGTAAGCCCTACATTTCCCTATCATCACTGCACCCCTTGCACAACCATCCCCATACCATCTCATGCACTTACATGACCTATATTGGTATTCACCCAGAAACATCCCACACCTAAGGAGAATTAGCACAATAGGACGTCCTGAAACCCTCTCCAAACCTGGCTTGTAGAATAATATAACGTCTTTGAGCACTTGTCTGGGAAAGGGGGGTTTTATGCACATGTTTGGGTAACTTGATTATTAGATGTGATTGACATTGCTATGATCCATGTGACTTATGAGCCCATGGAGGGCCTACTTATTGTTGTTGCAGGACCATGCTTGACAGACAGGTACATATGGGGAGATGATTAGCTCGGACCTCCATAGGGATAAAATCCCACCAGATGGATGTTGAGATCACAGCTAGGGGCAGACATATACCAGAGCCTTTCACCAGAGAGAGAGGAGGACGTTCCACCAAAGACATCTTGGCAGGCCTGGACCAAGGGGGGCCTTTCCCTCCCACCATGACTTTGGCCCTTGAAGGCCATTGACGTCACCCAGTTGAGGTATCCAACATGAGGACAACTTTGGTTGGCATGTGTGGCAGTCTTGAGGGGTTTTGAGCCCCAACGTTTCACTTGGAGGGATAACGTTCCAGCAAGAAGGCTAACATCACCCTAGGAGGGGCATGACGTCACCCTAAAAAGATAAAATTAAGGTTTAAATGGTCAATTTTATGTAAAAGACTGGATATTTGATGTAACTGGCCATGTCATCCTTTTTTTACCTAATTTTTTAATTAAAGTTCATTTGGATTGTATATATATGGGATTAATCCCTTGTATTTTATCATCATTCATTCACTCACACAAGTAAGGTATGAAATTCAGCCTCTTTAAGGCTTATTGGCTAAAATTAAGTGGTGCGCAACTCTTGGAGGAGGCTTGTCTTGGTGTTTTTTGGAATTTTGCTTGGTTGAAAGTATTCAACTAGGGAATTTCTAGATTATTCTTGGTGAATATAACTGAAATTTTGCAATTCTTCTTTCCTTTGAATGGTTATAGTATCTTTACTTTGCATTTACTAAGATCATGAAATTGCTAGTATAAAACCCTAAGAGATTAAGCACATGTTATTGTCCTTATCTCAATAGCTATCTACCTACTATATTTTGCTATAAAACCTGTCCATTGAAGGATGTTCTAGAGCCCTACCATCGTAGCTCTCTAACACCATTTTCTTCATCAAGCCTTTATTTATCTTAAGCTTGAACTAAAGAAGAAGGAAAACTGCTAGGGCCTAGGGTTACCTACTTCCTAGTAGTTGTTTTCCTTCTAGGGTTTGGTGATTGAGGCCTTGGGTTACCAACACCTCAACCATCATCCCTCTTGTCCTTAGTCCACATATTATCATTTGCTTCCTTCAACATTGTTGCTGCAAAAAGTGACTCCATTAGCTTAATGACACTGATATAGACCTTATACTTGATTGATTGACGAGAACAACCTTGAAATATTATACCTCAAGCTATTTGATAACCTCACCTAACCCTAGATTAGACTAATGTACTAACATTCTTCTTGTTGTTACAAAATTAAGCTACAACCATATATTACAGTAGTAAAAGCTCATAAAAACAATTATTAAAGTTGATTTTTACATTGCCTCATTAGCTTATGACAAGTGCTAGCATATTGCTATTGTTAGGTTATTATTTTGGGTCATTTTGAAGCTTGTTTAAGGTATAAATTGTGAAGCCATCATCATATATACATTGTTTTTATATATTTATGTTTTCTTCATCTTATATGAACTTATTTCTTTCATTGACAAGTCTAAGGTTTTACGAAGCACTAACATCAATTGTACTTGCAAAATAATGTTTTCTTGTTGTCTTGTTCTGGGAAGGTACACTTAAGCATATCATTGCTTCATATTGTTAAACCTTTGGGACTTTCTGATTAGTGTGACTTGTGAGAGGGGATAACTTTTCTTGATACCTCAACCTTTGTCTTCTCAAACCCCCAGGTTACCAGGGACATCTCCCCTGGGATTTCACCCCTAAATAGAAAGAGGTCTCTTATTAAGGTGACAGTGATAGGACAACCTCCTGTTATGCCAATTTACCATCCACTTTCCTTTCCCTTTTGGACAAGTACAAATTGTGCGATAACATTTTGGCGTCATTGTCAGGGAACACTGAGTCAATTCTCCTCAAAGATGACACTTTTCGGTAAGTCTTTCTTCAAAAGCCTTTACTTTGCAAAGCTTACCTGGAGACTCCACTGAGGTTGATCCCCTCATCCCTTTGATAGTTTCAAGAAAATTATCAGGCGACTCCACAAACCTTAGGGAGGTATACCAACCCTCCCCAATCCTTTAGAAGAAAACCTCCCCGAAACTCTCCTATAGTAAAATCATTATTTGGAGGCAATCTTCCTTTGAAGACAATGTCTAGCGCATGAACTCAGACTGTTAATCCAATCCAAGAAAATAACCAAAACCAATGGTCATCCAAGCTCTTCAAACTGTTAGACATGACAAGTATACCAGGATACCTTAGGCAAATGCCCCCTAAGTATGAGAAGTGGTTGCCTAAATTCACTGGTAATGATGTAGTCAGTGCCGAGGATCATATGTGTAACTTTTGGGCCTTCTTTCATCTTCATCCCATCAATGATGATGTTGAGGATCTAGCTATGAAATTATTCTCTGCTACCCTCCATGATGGCATTAGACGTTGGTACAATGGGCTCCCTGATGCTAGTATTAAAACCATGGATAGGTTGGAGGAAGTATTCCTCAAATGATGGAGTGTCAAGGAAGACCCCAACATGCTATTTATAAGGTTGAATAACCTCGTGAAACAAGAGAATGAAACCATTAAATAATTCCATGACTAATTTTAAAATTTGATGCAAAATATCCCAATAAGCCATCATTTGTCTGATAGTTTCCTTCTCTTTCTTTAAACCAAAGACTTTACAGGACTTCTTGGATATATCCTCAGAGATAAATCCCCTAATACAATCCAAGAAACCCAAGAGGTAGCTACAAGGATTGAAGACAACCTCTCATCATTTAGATTCAAGCCTTTCTCAGTCCCAAGAGTGAGAATGGATGCTAAACCTAATATAGTCCACAATGTTGAACCTACCTCATACATTAGCGCTAGCTTGGAAAAGTTACAACTGATTGTAGATGGCATGGTAAAAACCCAAGAACTAATAATGAATATGATTGTCAATCTAGAAAGAACTCAGCAACAAGCCCCTAGGGTTCCTTACAAAGGGCAATTCCAGAAAGGGAACCAAGTTTTTAGACCAAAGAATGATCAATATGTTCCCAATACTTTATCCCCTGCAAATTTAGTAGATGAAAACCCTTGGTTCTTACAATGCAATGAGTCACATTGGGAGCATGGGTGTCCTTTCAACAATGGTGATCATGACCAAGTAAACATTGTTAACCATACCATTGAAAATCCTCACTATTTCCTTAATGTTACACTTGAAGAACATCAAGAAGGCATAAAGGAAGCAACCATGAAGGATAGGATGGAGGTGATAAATAACCTTGGCCAAGAATCAAGAGAAAATTTGAAAAAGCAAGAATTCCAATTATATACTAGGAAAAAAAGAATGAACCAACCTCTCTCTACTGGTCCTGTGATTTCACAAACAAGACCTCCACCCATAAACATACTTCTTCCTAAGAATCCTCCCAAGACCAACAAAGTAGATTTGAACTTTTATTTTGAGGGTGCATTAGCAAAAATGCACGTGACCATTCCCTTGAGAGAAGTCATGAAGGTCCCATCTATAAAGGAAAGGTTCGAATTTTTTTTCAAAATCTCAGATGGACCAATGTATCCTCCTATTATGTTACAAGAAGATCACTTTATGTTTCAATATGATGGACATCCACCTTTATTCATGACCTTATTGATTAATAAAAAATTCCTTAACAATTGTATGCTTGATTAGGGGGTAGGTGCTAACATGATGTCTTTGAAGGTCATGGAAAAATTGGGCCTAAAGGTCACATGACCTTATAGGAATGTATGTGGCTTTGATTCCAAAGCCATACCCACTCATGGGGTAGTTGAGAATTTTGAAGTATGCCTTGGAAGATACCCCGAGAGAGTGATCCACATGGATATTGTGGTGGTGGATGTCCCGGATGTGGGGGGAATGCTATTATCTAGGAATTTTGCAGCAATGATAGGAGGCACCTTAGAGATGGATCTCACCTATATCAATGTTCCTATGAATGATGGAACAATAAACCGCCTTTTGAATGTGCCAATGACCAAATTCCATGTGCAAGAAATTGGTGATGACATTGGAACTAACGAAACACATGAACCAGTCAAAGAGAGTCCTCCTATATTTTCCCCTGGCGATATGCCTTTCGCTACAAAGGAATACTTTAATCAAATAATATTGCTGAAGAAGGAGGAATATCAACAACTCCTAAAAAAATATAAATACAAAGAAGTTGGGGCTGTCAAGTTATTAAAGAAAGGAGAAGATGACATACTGATCTGACCATCCCAGCAAGAACTCTTCACAGTAGAATCCCACCCTCCACCTTCAAGACAATACACTAGGTTTGTACAAGAGACAACGAAATTTAAGACCAAGGATTAAAAAGAGGGAGATACGGTCTGGATATGGGATACAAAAAAGGGAGAGCCTACTAATGTCAAAGGGAGTGCACAATTTTGGCTTGGGCCCTTCAAAGTTGGAAGAAAGTCAATCAATGATGCCTACTATTTATCCACATTGGAAGGAAGAAGGCGCCCATTACTGGTTGGTGGACACCTCCTCAAACCCCATTAGGGGGCAGAGACTTCACTTCATATGTAAGTGCAAGTAAGTAGGTAGGAATTTTTCATTCATTGTATATACCATTTTCATTTCATGCTAGAGTAGTTGTATTTCCATTTCTATATATGATTGCTTACTTGTATTTCATTGTATCATATATGATCCAGGGGTGATATCACCACCCCAAATGATTACTTATCAATTTTGTTGAGATCTAGTAGGTCACAGGTCATACCAGAGATGTTGAGGTTCTCATGCACTCTAGGGTGAGCACATGTCCTCGAGTTGGAGCCAGATGTTATCCCCTAGCCTAGGGATAACTAAGGAGATTATGTCTTGAGGCCCATAGGTCCTATACATGGAGTACTGAGAGCCATATTGACTTGAGCCTAGCCTTGGAGGGCCCATCCTTCTTCTTCAGCACCTCCATCCTATTAGTAACAACAACATCGATCCCATCATCCTAGTCCTAAAGCAACAATGGGTCTTTCTCCATGAGGTGATGAGTTTGGGTATCATGGTATGTGTCACTCTGATTCTCAAAACATTTGAATATGTGCATTTAATTCTCTTTTGCTTCATGACGTGTGCTTGGAATTTATGCCTTTTGACTTGTCCATACCTGGGGGGATGAAAACATTCCCTAGCAAGTTGGTTCCCTTAGGAGTGAGTCTCCACTGGGTGGGTTCATGAAATATCATTGTCCATTCCCGCCATACTTATCACTTTTCATCGTCTTCCCTCTCATCTATCCCCTGCATTGGTTCGGGCATTGGGTTTGCTAAGCTAGTAAAGGGTTGTACCTTGCCTTGTGGAAAGAAGGGGCTAAAGGCCCAGAGGGTAAAAGTAGTTGGAAAAATATAAAATCCAAAAGATCAAACCTTGAGATGCTTTTCCCAGGGATCCCCGAGAAAGCAATAAAAGTCTTCTCAGCAAGAAAAAAGGGGGGACCCATAAAAAGATAAAAATCAAGACCTAGTTGGTGGATAGGGTGTCTCATCATGAGCCAACCTATTAGGTCCATGGGAATGTAGCGGTATGACACTACTATTCATCTGGTCACCATGCCAGGGTAGTGGCTCTTGGTGGCATAGCCAAGAGAAAGGGGGTCTCATCACAATCCAACCTTATCATCTCTGTGAAATGCTTATGGGTAACACTGTCACCACTGGTCACCACGCTAGGATAGTATCCCCCAACCATTCTCTTAAAATAAAAATAAATAAGATAAAAAAGAAAAAATCCATTGAATGGGATAGGAAAAAATTGCATCCATGACAAGGTGGAGCTCACCCTTTTCATAGGCACCCACAGGTAAGCCCTACATTTCCCTGTCATCATTACACCCCTTGCCCAAACATACCCATACCATCTCATGCACTTACATGACCTAGATTGGTCTTCACCCAAAAACATCCAACACCTAAGGAGAATTATCCCAATAGGACGTCCTGAAACCCTCTCCAAACCTAGCTTGTAGAATAGCATAACGTCTTTGATCACTTGTCTGGGAAAGGGGGGTTTTATGCACATGTTTCGGTAACTTTATTATTAGATGTGATTGACATTACTATGATCCCTGTGACTTATGATCCCATGGAGGGCATACTTGTTGTTGTTGTAGGACCACGCCTGACGAACATGTACATATGGGGAGATGATTAGCTTGGACCTCCATAGGGATACAATCCCACTAGATGGATGCTGAGATCCCAACCAAGGGCAAACATATACCAGAGGCTTGCACCAGAGAGAGAGGAAGACATTCCACTAGAGAAACCTTGGTAGGCATGGACCCAGGGGAGTCTTGCACTCCCACCATGACGTTGGCCCTTGAAGGCCCTTGACGTCATAATTATGAGCCTTGACGTCACCCAATTGAGGTATCTAGCTTGAGGACAAATTTGGTTGGAACATGTGGCAGTATTGAGAGGTTTTGAGCCCCAATGTTTCAGTTGGAGGGCTAACGTTCCAGCAAGAAGGCTAACGTTACACTAGGAGGGGCATGATGTCACACTATAAAGATAAAATTAGGTTTTAAATTGCCAATTTTATGTAAAAAAATGGATATTTGATGTAACTGGCCATGTCGACCTTTTTTGACCTAGTTTTATAATTAAAGGTCATTTGGATTGTATAAATAAGGGATTAATCCTTTGTATTTTATCATCATTCATTCACTCACACAAGTGAGGTCTGAAATTCGACCTCTTTAAGGCTTATTGGCTGAAATTAAGTGGTGTGCAACTCTTGGAGGTTGTCTTGGTGTTTTTTGGAATTTTCTTGGTGGAAAGTATTCAACTAGGGCATTTGCTAGATTATTCTTGGTGAATGTAAGTGAAATTCTGCAATTCTTTTTTCCTTTGAATGGTTATAGTATCTTTACTTTGCATTTACTAAGATCATGAAATTTCTAGTATAAAACCCTAGGAGATTAAGCACATGTTATTGACCTTATCTCAATAGCTATCTAACTACTAGATTTTTCTAGAAAACCTATCCATTGAAGCATGTGATAGATCCCTACCATCGTAGCACTCTAACATCATTTGTTTCATCAAGCCTTTATTTATCTTAATCTTGAACTAAAGAAGAAGGAAAACCGCTAGGGCCTAGGGTTACCTACTTCCTAGTAGTCATTTTCCTTCTAGGGTTTGGTGATTGAGGCATTGGGTTACCAACACCTCAACCATCATCCCTCTTTTCATTAGTTCACATACTATCATTTGTTTCCTTCAAGATTGTTGCTGCAAAAAGTGACTCCATTATCCCTAAAGGCACTGATCTAGACCTTATACTTGATTGATTGATGAGAACAACCCTTAAATATTATACCTCAATCTATTTGCTAACCTTTCCTAGCCCTAGATTAGACTAATCTACTAACATTATTTCTCTTGTTACAAAAATAATCTACAACGATATATTAAAACAGTAAAAGCTCCTAAAAGAACTTATTAAAGTTGATTTTTACATTGCCTCATTAGCTTCTGACAAGTGTTAGCATATTGCTATTGTTAGGTTATCAATTTGGGTCATTTTGAAGCTTGTTGAAGGCATAAATTTTGAAGCCATCATCATATATACATTGTTGTTATAGATTTATGTTTGCTTCATCTTATATCAACTCATTGCTTTCATTGACAAGTCCAAGGTTTTACAAAGCACTAACATCAATTGTACTTGAAAAATGGTGTTTTCTTGTTGTCTTGTTTTGGGAAGGTGCACTTAAGAATATCATTTCTTCATATTGTTAAACCTTTGGGACTTTTTGATCAGTGTGACTTGTGATAGGGGATAAATTTTCTTGATACCTCAACCTTTTCCTTCTCAAACCCCCAGGTCACCGGGGACGTCTCCCTTGGGCTTTCACCCCTCAATAGAAAGAGGTGTCTTATTAAGGTGACAGTGATAGTACAACCTCCTGTTACACCAATTTACCATCCACTTGCCTTTCCCTTTTGGACAAGTACAAATTGTGCGATAATAGAGACTGTAAGTGGTTATCTTACTGCCTTGGGTAATACAATAACTGCCCATCTGAATTATGATTTATGGGAGGTTTTTACAGTAGAAAGGGGAAAAAGTGACCCTTGCTAATTGTTTTCATGTAGAGAGGGTAATATCAGTACGAATTATGTCTGAGAGACTAGTCCTATGATTGACTGTAATCTCTCACTAAAGAACACTAATATTAAAACTAAATTATAAATGTGAATGAGCGAGGTAAAAGGGGTGCAAGTGGTGCACCTGCATATATACAAATATATGTGTACATGCCTAAAAGTATAATATGACTACTTGATCAAGTAGGTTGTAAGGAAATATGTGTACTTGTCATATCTGAGTAATGCCATAGATGCATGGTTAACCCTATGTTGGAGGGTCTGATTATATCGACAGAATAATAAATTGAGGAGGATGTATCCCATTTCCTTGGGAAAAGCTAGAATAAATTGTTGAAAGAATAAATGAGTAGGGATGTTTTGTTGTCATGATAAAAGGGAAACATGATTATTCCTATAAGGATTGCATGTGGTTAAGTTCATTATGAATGTAATTTAACATAACAATGAATATGTGTGGATGAACAATATAGATGCATAATAAAGATGCATGCTTATATCCCTTATGGAATTTTGAGTAAACCTTTGAAATAATGAAGCTAAGGCCACTCGAAATAGTGATGGGTGTGCAATGAAAGAGTTGTATGTTGAAGAAGTTCCCTATGGAGGAACCGTGTAAAGACTCTGTCAGAAGAACAAAGTCACAACCTTAATGACTGTTGAGAATTGGGAAGTGGGATGTAAGCCTATCTATATAAGAATCTTGGATTACATTCTAAAACATAATGTATGAATGGAAGACTAACAAAGGAACACCGACTATTCTGATGTCTAAATAGTAATGTGTAGAATGCACATGTTCATAACTCACTCTGAAAAAAAAAAAAAAAAAATATCGTTATTGTAGCATGTTGAATTATCCAAGAAGTTTAAGGTGAACCTAACCAAGACTACTAAAGGAAAAGAGCATAAATACCCCAGCAAGGAGTATATTTCAGAAAAAAAGAAGAAGAAAAGGAGAATATGTTTCTCACTTTAAAACTCTGAATTTCTTAACAGAGTTGTAATCCTTAAAAGAAAAGTTGTGGGAACAAGTACAACTGGTGAAAGAAAATTGAACAAACAAGTATAAATTTGGTTAAAGGCATGAATGTGTAAAAGCAGTGAGGCCTTGGGAATAGTTCAGTTAAGTTGAAAAGTCTAGACCATGTAGAAGGAGTTGGAAAGAGGGAAGAGTCCCTTAAATCCTTTTTCTTGTTGTATATTGTGTTTCTCTAGGATGATAATATTATATGTTGTGGTGTGCGAGTGTTTTAGCATGAGAATGGTGATAAATGTGTGACTGTAAAGACAACTAGAGACTTGATTATGTTTGCACTTGTGAAAACATTGAGGGTAATGTGATACAATGCATAAAGATGTGTCGGGGCATATATGAAAATGCTTCACTGATTTAGACACATATATTTCAGTTAACACTATGGCTGACATGATTTGGAATGTGATAATGCATGTTTTGTGTAGGAAATGATTGGAGTTGTTGGGAAAGGAAAGTTGTCAATGGTAGATAACCTCTACTAAAGGATAAATGCAAGAAGGTTGTTGTTGAAATATTTTTGAAGGGACTTTAGGAGCCCCGTGGAGCACTACTGATGAGGTAAAAAAAAAAAAAAAAGTGTGTTGGCAGCCAGAATAGGTATAAAAATGTTCATGCCTACGTGGCATAAGGTATGAATGGATTTGGTAAGAATATCCTCTAAAGTATTTTAATTTCTTACTGATATGCAAACAATTTTAAATGGCTATTTTATGCCATTGCTACCCAAGTAGGGTAAGATTTAGGAAAGAAGAATCTGAATAATAGAGAGAGGAAATCTATGCTAGTCAAGGATGATTAAGAATCCTTGCTAGAAAAATTCATGAATTAATAGTGTCGTGGGTACATTGACCAATCAAGAGTGATTGGGAACAAAAGTACTCATAGGAAACACATTGAATTGAATGCATTGAGGAAATGCATGCTTGCATAAGAGGGAAAACAATACATTGCCCATTAAGGAAGAACGACCTTCCAATACTCTACATGGACTGTAAGGGTGTTAATGAAAGAAAGTGGGTGGCCATGAGTATTGGCACCACTCTCTACCAATAAGGAGAGAAGTGTTTAGAAGAAACTATATGAAACTTAGGTTTCATATCATAATATGTTAAATTGAGGACATTATCAATTTGCAGCAGGAAGCACAATCTCGCTGTAATAATGAACGAGAATGAATAAGACATATGGTGAAGAGGTTGGTCTAGCTCCAACACACCATGGTAAAGTGCTTGTCATAAAGTGTGGAAAAATTGAAATCAATGCAATGGTGCATTGGGTAGGAATGTGGCCATGAACATTTACATGTTGATTAAAGTCATTTAATATTTGAATTGCATTTGGAAAAAAAAAATTGTACGCTGATATGTTGCATGTGTAAATAATGATATTTCATTTTCCTTTGTATCATTGAATAGATGGAAATGATTTTACTTTTAGTATGCACAATTTGGAAGATATAATGTGCATGATAACTAATAACTTGTTTGGCTATGTGAAGATGGAGTTGTAGGAATAAGGGTCTTGGATATGGCAGCATAATTAAATCCCATAAGGAAGACCAATGTCTGTTGAGCGAAACTATTATGAGAAGAAATATCTTATACTTGTGAATCTGGTTCCTATGTGGAATAGGTATGAAAATAAAATGTGGAATTTGGAAATCTGTGGGTGGAAAATTTGAAAGAAATTATAATTTGGAATTGATGATAACATCTCATGGTTACTATATGTATGTGACATAGGTGAGATGAAAGAGCTGTCTGGGAGGGACATATGACGGTTGTCAAGTTGGAAAAGCATAGAGAAAGGTTATTGTTGCGACATGAGAACCCTATGATAAGACATGATCTCCATAGAAAATTTTGTGTTGTGGTAACACAGGTCGGAGGGACGCCTCAGTAGAGCAAGTCAGAGGGACACCTCGACTGTAAGACTCAATAAAGTCTCAGAAACTCTTCATGTGTGATAAATCTTTGGCAAGGAAAGATGGATCACCTGAGGGACTGTATAACAGAGAAGGGGATACCTGATCTTGGGCCTAGAGGGTGAGTGACCGCATGGAAGAGGAGACTTCAAATAATTCTTGTAGACTATTGATTGGGATCATGCACACAATGGGTATGTCAAGAAAAACAATGGACCAAGTTAGCAAGCTAAACAACTAGATGCAGATCCATGTAATTGCACAGATAAGTATTGTGTTGATATAAATATTTCCTCTTGAGTTTTGAACAACAGTAAAATGTTTTTTCATGAAATTGTGATTAATATGTTTGTTATTTGAAATCATTGTAGGCATGTAACAAAGGCCAAGAGTCTCGAAAAGGACCAAATGGATAAAAGGGAAATATTGCTAAAGAAACTGAAGCATGAGGCATGAATGGGGTTTTTGAGATGCAAAGAACACCGAGGACAATGTTCCTTTAAGGGGGAGGGGATTGTAATACCCCTATTTCCCCCAACTTGTAAATATAGCTACATTTTGCTAAAACGATAGTGTAAATATTTATGCTACTAATGTAAAAAAGAAAAGGAAAATGTTGGACAACTGTTGAGGGGGATTTACTATACAAGTCATGATGCCATGAGGGGGAAACAATGATGAAATTTCCCTTGCCAATTTAAAATTCAAGAAAAATCCAGATTGCCCATTTTCTAGAATTGTGATTAATGGAGGAAGTGGGTAGTTGAAATATCAACTTCCCACATTTATGAACAAGAATGAGTTTTGTACCAGAATTTCCTTGCCTCAGAAGCATGGGCAGAAAAGTACCCATCTACAAGATTCTAGGCTGACCCACGAATTGGGGGACTTGATCCACGGAATATTGCAAAAGAAGGAAGGAAATAAAAGGAGAATTGTGGGAAGAGAGGGAAGGGGGGTAGAGGAGTGAGTCTAGTGACCTTTTTTCTGAAGAGGGAGAGCATGTGCAGCTCTCTGGTTTTGAAGAGAACTGAAAAACAAATTTGTTCTAGGTATGGGAATTGTTGGGAAACACTTTCTAACCAATCTGATAAACGAAGTTGCAGAGAGGATGAGTGACTGAGGAAGCACTCATTGTAGACCTCCTTTCTTGGTAGAGAGAGAAATGATTTGTTAAATTCACATGGGAAGAGGAGAGCGATCTCCGTCCCTGGTTGTTGCTGAAAAAAATGAAGAGACTCTCTCAGAGGATCATGACTTGGCTAGGGGGTGGCCAGCGATAAATCCATCCAAGAGTTATTGTGCCTACGATTGGGATGAAAAGGGCACCTCTTTTAGTAGTTGCAACATTTTATGGGTCCTAGATAAGTATATTTTTGCTAAATCTATGTAGTGTCAAGTTTAGAGAAAGTTACAGACGTGTTTTAAGAGTTGTGTAAGTTTAATTTATGACAAAAGTGAGTTGAGAAATTTAAGAAAAATAAAGAGAATGTCTTAGTTGAAGCTCTTTTGATTTAATTTCTTATCTCTTGACTATATATGTGCTAGAATAAGATTTTTGGGAGTGGATGTTATGGTTGACCATGCTGTACAGTTTAATGCATGCCTGAGAATTGATGACTGAACAGTTAAAAATATCTATAACACCTCTGAAAGAAGAGAGAGTGATTTTTCTGCGTAATAGTGCTCCACTTTAGTATGTCCTCAAATCCCCTGCCAGAAAAGTTAGAGCATATTAGATTTGTGTGGACTTTAGTAAATAATCCCAAATATGGGAAAACATTAAAAGCCCTTATAAATAATTATAGAGGGAAAATAATTAGGACATAAACATGAAATTGGCCTAAATGAATTAAAACACGAAAGTTCTCAAAATTCTATTTGGGGAATAAATAAACATTTAAACTATATTTTTCCTTTCCTTATGTTTATGTAAAAGAAAATAATTTTCCTTTAAATCATCCAGGTAACAAAAACTAAGTAAAACTATGGAAATATATGTATATATGTCCATATACATATGATTATTATTGTTATTATTATTATTCTGAAAATGCAAGTTAAGGCCCCTAAGCGTAAAAGACCCGAGACCAAAGAGAATAGGGAATAAACCATGACTAAATGCTTTAACTTTCTTGTAGTCTTTGAAACTTTGGGAGTTCAAACCTCTGGGGCTCTAGGATGTTTGGGTTATGGATCACACGAGTTAAATCGTCGGAGACCCGAACCCTACTTTTCCTTGTACAAACATTGCAAAGGGAACAATTATAATCAATTATATGATATTATAGTTAATTACGATCAAATTAACTTAATTGAATATAAAAACCCTTTATTTGTAATTTATTATATTATAATTTAAAATTACTCATTGTATTTATATTACATTGTAATACGAGTGGTTCCCCTTAGGAACTTTGAAACTCCGAGACTCTAGGTTATTTAAATAATGAAGAATTGCGGGGAAGAGTCGAAGGTGAGGACTTGAACATCTTTCCTTCCTTTCCAATATTAAATTATTTATTGGAGAATTTTAAAACCTACGCGTAAATTTCGAGGGGTATAATATAATGTATTATATTATATTAAGGTTTATTGAAATGGTTACATGTGAATGAATCCAGCTCCTTTTAAATATTAAATAATGTGGAAATGTGTATAATTGGGGCCACTTCGTGGCTTGGGTACTCCGAGGCTGCGAGCGATTTGAGTATAAAGGAGGTGTTGGAGAGTGGAAGGGGTGGACCCGCATATCTTTTCTTTCATTATAATATTAAATATTAAATGGTGTGGTATTGTGTGCAAGTGGGGTCACTTCGGAGCTTCAGGACTCTGGGGCTCCGGAAGAATTGAGTATAAAGCATGTGCGGGAGAGCCGAAGGGGGTTGACTCGAAGTTCTCTCTCTCTCTCCCTTATTTCAAATATTAATAAAATATTGGAGAGTTTGTAAACCTGGGCGCAATCTCTAAAAACAAGTAATATAATATTATATATATTTTAAATGAGTTATTGTGATATTGGCATGTAATAAAGTACAAACCTTCTTTACCCTTTTTAATTTAATATTTAATGCGAAGTCATGTGTCACCATGGACCCTTAAGGAGTCCGGGGCTCTGGGAGTTCGGAGCTTCAAGACTCCGGGATGCTGGGGAAGATAGAGCGTAAGAGAAAAATGGTTGAAGGTCGATCCTATTTTGCCATATCCCAATATTATAATAAACGCAGAATTAATTATATTATATGACAATGTAATAAATAATATTTGCACAAAGGTATGGTAAGAGTGGGACCCTCTTCGTAGCTCTAAGAGTTTGGGACTCCATATGTTTGAGGATGATAGAGAGAACAAGACAAAAGGGTCGAAGGCTCGAACCTACCTCCCTGCATTCCAAAGTTTGCATGAATATTAAACACAATTAAATTAAACGAGGTTATATTGATGTGATTTATTTACATCATAATGTAGTATAATTAATATTATATTACATTATAATATAACCTACGTGGAACCCTCTTCAGAATTTCGGCGTTCAAGAGATTTGGGTTCATAAAATCCCGACAAGGAATCTTTGTCAAAGTTCGAAGGCTTAGGTATTAATGGATATTAATAATCCTAAGTGCCCATTTGATATAAATTAATAATACTATAATATAATTAATCACAATTATATTATAATATAATTAATAAAAGGATAATTTGTGGTTGAATATAGTTAATCCTTTTTCCCATTAAATAAATAAATATGCATATATTTAGATATATATGTTAAATTACATGAAAATGTGGCATGGAGGAATTGAGTTATATACCTTAATTAAGGTTAATCAACTTAAGTATATTATGGAGAAATTATCCTCATTGTGTTATAATATAATTACTCATAATTATCATATGAGTAATTTATTGAGTTAGTGTTAAACTACTTCTAAGAGGGAAAAGAGAAAGTAAAGACTTCGGTAATTATTGTGCCATGGTATTAAGTTAAGCGAAAAACTTATACCCCATCCCTTAAAAAGGTACTTAGGGGTCGGGTGTGTGACACTTGAATAGTAATTGCATGAGAACTTGATTAAAGATTGTGTGGAGGAGGATTAACAAGGCCTTTTGGAAGAGATAAGACCTTCAGTTTACTTGAATAAAGGTATTTTTATCCCATTTTAAGAAAGGAATTTAACAAGTATATTGTATACCCCATTGCTAGTATCTAAGATACCTTGTGGGGATATTTTTATATATTTTTTCATAGATTGCCTAGAACACAAAAAGGATATGACTTAGTGTTTGTTGTAGTGCATCAATTTTCAAAGATGATACATTTATTACCTTTTAGAGAAATCAATGATGTGAGTAATAACATAGATATATTTTCCAAGAACATTTTAAGGATACATGGATTTCAAATGACCATTACTTCAGACATCAATCTTCTTAGATGTTTTTGGAGGCATTATGGAAGAATTCAGATGTAAATTTGTGGTATAGTTCAACACATTATCTAGACATAGAAAAATAGAAGTGGTGAACATAATCTTAGAGAATCTTTTGATATGTTTGACATGTAATAGACCAAAGTAGGATAACATTTTGGAAAATAATGTTTTCTTACAATAACATAATAAATAATTATGCATGATTATCATCTTTTTGAATTGTGTAAGGATATGCAAAGTAGTGATGACACGAGATATTTTGTTGAACATGTGAGAGAAATCCATCCATGATTTCATGAGATTTTGAAAGAGAATAGAAGAAGATATAAAATTTTCATGGACATGAGAAGAAGTTTGAAGATATTGCAAGAGGGTTATTTAATGATGGTACATCTATGTAAAGAGTGTTTCTTAAAAGGGCATATAACAAGATGAATCTGAAGAAGATTGGACCATGCATAATTAAAAATAAGTTTGGAGATAACATTTATGAAGTGGAATTACCAGTTGAAATGGATATTTCACCCATATTTAATGTAAAAGAATTGTGTGATTTGCAGGATATGACATTCATGAAGTTGAAGACGAGGAAAAAATTAGAATGTTGAACCTAATTAGATGAGTCCAACGTTGAAGAAGGAACAACCTAAAATAGAGAAAATTTTGGAGGAGAGGGCATTCAAAATGAGAGGAGTTGAGTATAAGTAGTATTTGGTTGATTGGAGCAACAAACCTAACATAAAAGTGTACATGGATTTTGACAATAGTATCAAGAATTACAAAAGGCAAAGTTGTAATGGAGTCAACAAATGATCATTTACACATATAAGGAAAACAATTATCAAGGGGATTTTGATGCAAGGGCATCAAGCCATAATTTTACTTGGAATAAGATAAGAGATAGTTTTTGAGGTTTGCATAAAGAAATGGAATAAGGTTTGGTGGTACAAGGAGAAAATTGGTGTGTAGTATATATAGAACATAGAGCAATGAACATGAAAGGAAATATTGTTATGTGCATAAAGGAAGATGAAGCATTCAATGAACGAAGTTGAAGGGTTGATGATGTCGCAAAAAAATTGAGCCAAAAAAGGATGAACATGGATTTCTCCAAGAAGGAAGTTGAAGTGGTTCAAAGACAAAATCTTAAAAGCGATTTGAGTGAAAGAGTGTAGCATGGTAGAAAGTGTATTGGTTCCTACATAGAGCGAAGTGGTTGTGAAAGAGAACAAGTTGGAACCAAGAACAAGAGATGAGGAGAAGGTTTTGAAAGAGAATACATTGTAATGAAGCCAAAGAAGTGACATTGGAGTGATTGGATGGTCAAGAATGAGGCATATGAATGTGAAAATATATTTTTGGAATTAAAAGTCTTTGAATAACAAGGAGAAAAGTGTGTAATTAAGAAATATATGTATTGAGGGAGTGCATGAGAGGTGCACACTCTTAAAAGGAGAGGTCAAAGAGTGAGAGAGGAAAAATATATTTTGAAGTTTGAGATAGTCTTAAATGAATGTAATTATAATCTTTCCTCTTGATAATGAGAATGAGTATACCTTCTTTATAATTATTTTCTATCTTAAGCATGTATTATACATTTAATTAACATTTTCTTTTCTATTTGTTGCAAAATACCTATGTGGTCCGAGTTTGAGCAAGCACAAGATTGAGTGTGTGAAAATTACTTACTACTACATCACATCCTTACTTTGAAATGTAATATCAAGGCCAATGAATTATTAATAAAGAATTCGATAGTATGTACAAACATATTTTGTACCCTTCCTAAGTTAGTGGGATTTCAATCCAAGAAGTAAATGATGCAAGTATGACACGATAGAAAAGAAAATTAGGGAAAACTTTAGGGATCCATACTTATGTTAAAGTGTGCCTTGGTGAATATTACTAATTCTTAAATTGTCAACTAAAAAATGTTTGGCAATAATTTTACAAAAAATGTCAAATTCCTAAGGATTTTATATAGTTTCTAGAAAAAAGTAGCAGTTTTTAAAATAAAATAAATTTATCCTATATAATTTGGTTGAATTGTCTTTAGGAAAAATGGAAATTGATGAATCTTTTTTGGAAAAAACATGGAAAATTATCCCAAAGGAAAATTTAGCCCCTAAAATTTTCCTTTAAAGAAACATGGCATTGATTGCTTGGAAATAAAGGAGGAAGTATGTTATAATAAATGGAATACTTCTAACCCCCTTAGTTTTTATGCATAAAAATATTAAAATGTGTGAGAATTTTTTTTATGTTGTCAAGCATCACCTCAAAATTGAGTTGGGACATGCAAATTAAAATTTTCACCAACTTGTCATCTTCTATGTATACGCCATCTTGAGATTGGAAAGGGGTTTCTTTCACATTACCTTGAATGCAATGAGGCTTTTGGAGAGGAGCCTACATACTAGTGGTTATTACTTCTATGTGTACTTATGTATAAATTGTTGAAAGAATAAATGAGCAGGGATGCTTTGTTGTCATGATAAAAGGGAAACATGATTATTCCTGTAAGGATTGCATGTGGTTAAGTTCATTATGAATGTAATTTAACATAACAATGAATATGTGTGGATGAACAATATAGATGCATAATAAAGATGCATGCTTATATCCCTTATGGAATTTTGAGTAAACCTCTGAAATAATGAAGCTAAAGCCACTCCAGATAGTGATGGGTGTGCAATGAAAGAGTTGTATGTTGAAGGAGTTCCCTATGGAGGAACCGTGTAAAGACTCTGTCAGAAGAACAAAGTCACAACCTTAATGGTTGTTGAGAATTGGGAAGTGGGATGTAAGCCTATCTATATAAGAATCTTGGATTACATTCTAAAACATAATGCATGAATGGAAGACTAACAAAGGAACACTGACTATTCTGATGTCTAAATAATAATGTGTAGAATGCACATGTTCATAACTCACTCTGAACAAAAATAAAATAAAATATCGTTATTGTAGCATGTTGAATTATCCAAGAAGTTTAAGGTGAACCTAACCAAGACTACTAAAGGAAAAGAGCATAAATACCCCAGCAGGGAGTATATTTCAGAAACAAAGAAGAAGAAAAGGAGAATATGTTTCTCACTTTAAAACTCTGAATTTCTTAATAGAGTTGTAATCCTTAAAAGAAAATTTGTGGGAACAAGTACAATTGGTGAGAGAAAATTGAACAAACAAGTATAAATTTGGTTAAAGGCATGAATGTGTAAAGGAAGTGAGGCCTTGGGAATAGTTCAGTTAAGTTGAAAAGTCTATACCATGTAGAAGGAGTTGGAAAGAGGGAAGAGTCCCTTAAATGCTTTTTCTTGTTGTGTATTATGTTTCTCTAGGATGATAATATTATATGTTGTGGTGTGCGAGTGTTTTAGCATGAGAATGGTGATAAATGTGTGACTGTAGAGACAACTAGAGACTTGATTATGTTTGCACTTGTGAAAACATTGAGGGTAATGTGATATAATGCATAAAGATATGTTGGGGCATATATGAAAATGCTTTACTGATTTAGACACATATATTTCAGTTAACACTATGGCTGACATGATTTGGAATGTGATAATGCATGTTTTGTGTAGGAAATGATTGGAGTTGTTGGGAAAGGAAAGTTGTCAATGGTAGATAACATCTACTAAAGGATAAGTGCAAGAAGGTGGTTGTTGAAATATTTTCGAAGGGACTTTAGGAGCCCCATGGAGCACTACTAATGAGGAAAAAGTAAAAAAAAGGGTGTTGGCAACCAAAACATGTATACAAATGTTCATGCCTACATGGCATAAGGTATGAATGGATTTGGTAAGAATATCCTCTGAAGTATTTTAATTTTTTACTGATATGCAAATAATTTTGAATGACTATTGTATGCCATTGCTACCCAAGCAGGGTAAGATTTAGGAAAGAAGAATCTGAATAATAGAGAGAGGAAATCTATGCTAGTCAAGGATGATTAAGAATCCTTGCTAGAAAAATTCATGAATTAATAGTGTCATGGGTACATTGACCAATCAAGAGTGATTGGGAACAAAAGTACTTATAGGCAACACATTGAGTTGAATGCATTGAGGAAATGCATGCTTGCATAAGAGGGAAAACAATACATTGCCCATTAAGGAAGAACGACCTTCCAATACTCTACATGAACTGTAAGGGTGTTAATGAAAGAAAGTGGGTGGCCATGAGTATTGGCACCACTCTCTACCAGTAAAGAGAGAAGTGTTTAGAAGCAACCAAAGGAAACTTAGGTTTCATATCATAATATGTTAAACTGAGGACATTATCAATTTGCAGCAGGAAGCACAATCCCGTTGTAATAATGAACGAGAATGAATAAGCCATATGGTGAAGAGGTTGGTTGAGCTCCAACACACCATGGTAAAGTGCTTGTCATAAATCATGGAAAACTTGAAATCAATGCAATGGTGCATTGGGTAGGAATGTGGCCATGAACATTGACACGTTGATTAAAGTCATTTAATATTTGAATTGCATTTGGAAAAAAAATTTGGTACGCTGATATGTTGCATGCGTAAATAATGATATTTCATTTTCCTTTGTATCATTGAATAGATGGAAATGATTTTACTTTTAGTATGCACAATTTGGAAGATATAATGTGCATGATAACTAACAACTTGTTTGGCTATGTGAAGATGGAGTTGCAGGAAGAAGGGTCTTGGATATTTTGTACCCTAAGTTAGTGGGATTTCAATCCAAGAAGTAAATGATGAAAGTATGACATGATAGAAAATAAAACTAGGGAAAACTTTAGGGATCCATACTTATGTTAAAGTGTGTCTTGGTGAGTATTACTAATTCTGAAATTGTCAACTAAAAAATGTTTGGCAATAATTTTACAAAAAATGTCAAATTCCTAAGGATTTTATATAGTTTCTAGAAAAAAGTAGCAATTTTTAAAATAAAATAAATTTATCCTATATAATTTGGTTGAATTGTCTTTAGGAAAAATGGAAATTGATGAATCTTTGTTTGGAAAAAAAATGGAAAATTATCCCAAAGGAAAATTTAGCCCCTAAAATTTTCCTTAAAAGAAACATGATATTGATTGCTTGGAAATAAAGGAGGAAGTATGTTATAATAAATGGAATACTTCTAACTCCCTTAGTTTTTATGCATAAAAAGATTACAATGTGTGAGAAAATACTTTATATTTTCAAGCATCACCTCAAAATTGAGTTGGGACATGCAAATTAAAATTTTCACCAACTTGTCATCTTCTATGTATACCCCATCTTGAGATTGGAAAGGGGTTTCTTTCACATTACCTTGAACGCAATGAGACTTTTGGAGAGGAGCCTACATACTAGTGGTTATTACTTCTATGTGTACTTATGTATATGATAACATCTTAAGGTAGTGCCATTGTCTAGCAACTTTGTTACTTATACTAGTTGATTTCATACACCTATGAAGGGATGACAATGAGAAACACGTGGGGGAATATTTTTATGGGTGTATTATTGGTATTTTGTTATCCTGATAAGTATGCTAGAAATGATAATAAATCCCTTGTTCTCTTGATAAAAATAATACCATAATTGAGAAGTGATGATAAATCCCTTGTTCTCTTGAGGATGATACAAATTATAATTAAGAAGTGATGGGTCAAATGAACCTTGAGATATTGTCCTGGCATCACACCCTTACATGAAAATACATGTTGGAATTTTATCTTATAAGTTTCTCTTGTTCTAAGTATCCCTCCTCTTGACTTTTGCATGAATATATGGTTTTGGGTCATAGTAAACTAAATAAACATTTTTCTTGTTTTTTCACCCTCCCTTCATGTTTCTCCATTATCTCTTGGATGTGATAAGTTTTTGTTTTTTTTCATGTTGCATACATAAATTACAATTGTCAAGCTACTTGAAGGCGATTTTATTAATGTTATCTCCAATCTGTGGTTTGAATGTGAGGGTCCACGCTTATATATATATATATATATATATATATATATATATATATATATATATATATATATAAAAGCGTGGTTGTTGAAATGTAATGATTTAACATGTTTCTATTGAGCCTACAAGCGGTGTTGCCATAGAAATATGGATGGAATATGGATGGAATATGGTGAGCAAGGGATCCAAGTGGGATATTGCTATTATTCAACATACAATATGTGGCATGCCTTAATAAATTATATAAAGTGATTTAAAGCTCGAATAAACACATGTTTAAACTAGAATAAATTATATAAAGTGATTTAATGCTCGAATAAACACATGTTTAATCTAGAATAAATTATATAAAGTGATTTAATGCTCGAATAAACACATGTTTAAACTAGAATAAATTATATAAAGTGATTTAATGCTCGAATACACACATGTTTAAACTAGAATAAATTATATAAAGTAATTTAATGCTTGAACACACACATGTTTAAACTAGAATGGGATTCATGATTGTATTTATTGCTAGTTCAGATCACTCGACACTATTTCTTGGTGGTCTCCAAGAGAGAATTTTGGTAGTAAATCATTTTCCCTTATCGTCTCATCTCCCATCTAGATGGTGGTGTTCATAATGGATCCACCAAAATGGAAATTGGTCCTACACTGTACCCATTCCACATATGGAGAGATTTATGGAAGTTAGTCATACTCAAGTCTTGTCTCTCTTGTATATATTTGTGTAGTCTTTCGCATAATAAATGGTAAAGGAATGAGAAAAGACACATGGGTGGGGTAAATTTATGGAAGTTAGTCACATGTCTTGTCTCTATGGTATATATTTTTGTATATTTTGCATAATAAATGGTAACGAAATGAAAAAAGACACATGGATTGGGTAAATAATTGTATGTATAAGATGAATGAATGATATATTAAACTATATTATATTTTAGTATGATTCAACAATTAGAGTTTGGTATATATTGAAATTTTCTTTTGTTAATATTGTTGGTGGGTTTTTGTTACAGGGGTAGACAAAACACCTTTAAGCTCAATTGGTTGTAAGTTGAGCCCCAAACAAATGGTGATGGGATTAAATAAACCTTATATCCTAGATCAATTTACATACTTCAATCCCTAAGTCATTTAGGAGACAAGAATTAAATCAAACCATTTACTCATAATGAACAAAGGAAATGTAAGAATGTATATAATTTCATTACCATGATGAGAATACCAAGTTATAACATCTGGTGGATGAGCTTGTTGAAGTTGAATGAGATGAAAAACCCCTCCTTGGGATGAGTCCTTGGCTTATTTGATGTGCTTGTGACTCCCTTGGTTGGTGAGCAAGGTAAATAGGCCAGAAAAGTACAATCAAGAGGAATATGTCCTCAAGATCCTATTGTCGTTTTGGTATAATAACCTTACTTGTGAGGATGGATGGATGGATGGAAATACCTCAAGTGATTTATTTATAGTAGGCTAACCCCCCTTGACAAGGTCTTCCTTTTAGAGGTTAAAGATGATTGAATCAATATTAAAAATATCAATTAGGGTTTCTGATGGTCCACATATAACTAACCTCCCATCATAACAATTCAAGGTCATTGATGGGGGCCAAAAACAATCAAAATTAGTCATTTTAAGGGGAAGTGTAGCTTTTGGGGATAACATATGCACTATCCCCATGCACTTTTTTGGGGGGTATATTTGTGTTGGCCAACTATGGTCAATTTTAGGGTTTGACTAAGTCAATTCCAACAAGTTTGAGGTCATATGATGGTGAAAGAGGGCTAGAAATGGGGGTTATGCATGCCAATAGTGATGTATTCTTATATGACTATTGAAAATGTTGCAAGTGAGCAATTTTGATGTGATAATAAATATAAATATGCATTTTTATTTGACATAAATATGAAAATGGATTGTTGAGAGATTTGGGTGGAAGTATTAATAAATATTTCATGTGAATTGATGCCCCATTGTCCAAGGAAGGTGAATAGGTATGCCACAAAGTGGTATCATTACTTCAATGTAGGCACTGTGGCACGTGAAGTAGAAATGGTTAAGGATTTTTTTGTTGATACATTAGGGAAAAATATTGGAGTATATTTAGGACTTTGTGTTTCAATATTGAAGGTTTGAAGTAGAGTGACAATGTCTCTTCTTAAGACATAAATACTAATTTGTAGTTATTTTGGTGTTTTTTTTAATAATGTTTTGGGAAAATATGTAAAGAACAAGTTGTCAAATATAGGGACATTAAACACAAGTATGAGTGTATGTATCTCAAGGAAACCCACCAGGCACTTCCCCTCATTCTAAGTATGGTACGAAGGTAACCCCTCATTTTGAGGATGACACTAGGGTAAATCAAATTCTCTAGGGATCAAGGTTGATACAATAATATACTTGTTAAGAGATCAATGTGTCACTTGCAAGAATTGATCCTAGGAGGGAAGGATAACACTTCTCTTAATAGAAAAAGATAGACCCAATTGACACATTAAACACAATCATTATGTACCATAATATATACAATGTACACCAAATGTGAATGTGCATCACAACTTCTTGAGATATAATAGAAATGACTTACACATTAACTCCTTATAGAGTAGGATAACCTTCAAATAACCCTAATACATCCATATAACCAAATCATAAGTTATTTTCCACAATAATGATTGTGTGTGTACATACATACATATGAATATGCACACACACACACACACACACACACACACACACACACACACACACACACACACACACACACACATATTCACTCATTGCACATGTGGTCACCTTCCTAGTCTACCCCTTTTACATATTCATTTACCCCATTACATATAAATTTTACTCCATATATACTCCCCTTATAGACATATCATAGTACCCCTCTTTAAAAAAAATTGTCCTAAAAGTTTTGTAGTTAAGGGTTTTACATTTGATAAAACCGAGCAATAAGATTTTCTTAGATTCCTACTCTCCTATAGCCACTAATGACAATCCATCCATTCAAATTCAATTCTTTCTGATCTTAATCTGTAATATCTAATGGTTGCATAATTTTCTTTCATTTGATTCCATGTGTTGTTGGTGTAACTTCTTCAATTTGTTGTAGTTATTGGTCTTTGATAACATCCTATTGAATAATGGTTCTTTGATTGTTGTTCCACGAATATCAACAATTATTCCATCTTTTTCCTTGGTGATGTTGATAACAATATTCTCCCTTTCTTTCCAACTTTCTTGGTAATGAAGGTATCAATATGGTTCAACCTTTAATGGTTTTCTTTCATTCTACACACCCATATCACCGATCGTTTTTTCAAATACAATGGAATGCTCTATCATTTGTTCTTGGTTTTTGAGACAATACCATCATATTTTACATGTATGGCCTCAAGTTGGAACTCATATTCTTCAAGTATTTTCTTTTGACCTTCTTGAATCTCCTCTTCAGGCATTTCCTTTTGCAACTTAAGGTTGATATTATCCACAAAATTTTTGCATCCTTATTTAGTTATGGATTGTGTATTTATTCTTACCTCTTTGGTATTTAGGGATTATTCAACCTTTATCTATTTCTTCTTCAACTCTTCTAGTATCATTCTCTTCAATAGCTCTAGTAGTATCTCCATCCCTACTCTTTGAGTTTGACTCTTGTATATGCCTTTTCATCTTATTAACCTCGTTAATAAGATATTGGTTATGCTTAACCTTTTGATTTCTTCATATTTCATTTTGATTTTTTCCTTCTTTCATTTGCTAGTCTTTTATTGTTTTAAATTCTAAACCTCCTTAATGAGTACTTCATTAAGGGATTAAAAGTTAGGGAAATGGTCATATTTATTCCTAAGTTCTTCCTTGGATTCCTTTAATTCAAGATATTTTTATGCATATCCTTGATTTTTGTAATCCATCAATATAAGAATAATTTTTCAAATTCTTCCCACTCAAAGTATTTAATGTCCCTATCTGAACAATTCTGCCAATCCATAGATTCACCTTCAAAATATTCTTTGCAAATAAAGGAACTATATTTTTTTCCTTTGCAATACTAAATCATTATAAATTATTAATTCCATCTCCATCTCCCTTAGACTTAAATATTTCCATTAGTATCTACTCGTATAATCAAGGTTTAGTCTAAAACATTAACTTCCAATTTTCCAAACCTTTAATATTTATCCAAATTAATCAAAATAAATTCACCAATATAATATCATTTATTTCCTCTTTTTGATGGATTTAAAATCACCTTAATCTAAACTTCCAATAAATTGTATGTCAATTTTAATTTATCATACCTTTCACATCCCACATTTGGGGTATTCTTTGTTGGTCAACCTTGCAAGTGTTACAAATTCTCCAATTTTAATTTTTGTTGATGATCGTTTTACACATTGTACTTCGATCTGTCCTCTTAAGTCTCCCACTAATCCCATGCAATTTTTATCTTCCAAAGGAAGGTTAGGTACAAGCTGCCAAAACCATTTTTTTTTGTTCTTTTCAGGGGAAAAAACTTGTATGGAATTCCACAACCAAATTTTCAATTCTATATCTTAAATTGGGACATAAGTTACCCTATTCTATCTTCTTTCTAGTTCCATAGGGAGCACTCAATTTGTCCCTTTACAACATCAAATACACATGTTTTTATCAAAAATACGTGTTTGAGATTGGTCTCAAGTCTAGACAGAAACCATAACTTGCATAGTTGCTAACTATAGAATTATAGAGAACTAGATTCTAAAATTTTGGATGTAGATATTTCTCTATTTATTCTTCCCAACTCCACAATACATATAATTTTTATGAAGCAAATTTCAGTTTGTTTTGAAATACTGTAACTAGATATGCAATGTGTAACAATGATAATATGCAACACCGAGCTTTCTATATAAAAATTGGATGCAATTAAAGTTGGAATGAGTAACTCCTACTCATCTTCTGTGTGATCATATTTGTGACTGTCATTATTATTGGTCATTGTGAGGTAGAGTTTGCCTCTATGTGAGATGACTATTTCTAAGATTTAGGAGGTTGTTAGATATAGTTGAATATGAGATATTCTCTCCAACTAGTTAGCTCCTATTTTGGTGAGTGGTTTAAATATTCTCTCAACAGGTTGTTAGTGTGACTAAGATAGTGTGTCTATCTTGAGACAACATTCATGTATTTATATGTGTACTATTACATTAATTAGATAGACAACTCAAATCAGTTTTTTGGTGTTTGGAAACAATGTATACTCTCCCATTTCTCTACAATTATGGCATTGTAATGAGTTAGTGGAGAAAACAAAAGTTGGGATACAAATACAAAAACATGCTGGAGAAAACATCCTTGTGGAGTAGAGAAGAATATCAAGAATTTAGAAATGTATATTAGTTGAGTGGCAACATTGATTTGTCATTATAACATTTAATCCAAAACATTTGAACCAAGGGGAAAATTATTTGTGATTAATATTTCTTGTAGATTTGTGACTTGGAAAACCAATCTTAATGGTTCATTTAAGAAATTTTCTTCATACATGGATTAGTTCTATCAAGGTTTGGAATAATTATACACTTTCCTATGTAATAATTGTTACACATTTAATTTTTAAGGAAAACATCAAACTCAAGATGCAAAAATGGATATAAATCAAACACCATATGTTTAAAACATAGTGCAAAACATCCTCCATTTGAAGCTTGATTGAGTTTCTTTTAGTGTAACCTAGGGTTGGATTGAATGTTTTGTTGGTCTTTCTTTTCAAGTATTTTTTCTCATGAAATTCACTCCCTTTGCTTAGAAGAAGCATGAGAGGTTATAGGGTCACTTAGCTAGCTGCTACATCATTGGTTAAACAGAGTTCTTGGAAATTGATAAGGTCACATGTCATAGGCTCAACAACCTCTTCATCATCATTTACCTTAGGTCAGTTGCAAGAACCTATTCAAAGTTGTGTATCTACACTATCTAGAAACTAGGAGATGAAGTGAGACCAAAACTAAAAAATGCAAAATTCAATCCAATAGAAAACAATATGCTCAATCCCATTCCCTTATCTATGTCTCTTCACTCACTTAGGCTGGTGACTTGCACTCCTACATCCAAACTCAAAAGTAAGGGATGATGGAAGTGATTATCACTATTCTTTGTGAGGAGGAAGACATCATGCATAAGATCATCCAATCTTAATAATGTCAACCAATGATTATTTTATATTAAATGGGATTAACTAAGATACTGAACAACACAAATTAAAGAGATGAAAATGCAATAAATAGGAATTGAAATTGCAGAATTGAAATGGCTTGAAATGAAATGACAACAAGCAAATAAAACTATTGTAATAAATTGCATGAAACCACTATAAGAAATTGTAAACTATCACATAATTGATAATATAATAGAAAAGAGGGTTCCTTGCATTCCCTTAAGTGGGACCTACTTAAAGTTTCTACATGAACCATTAGTGAAACCACTAAATGCTCAAAATATGAAAATATAGTCTCATCATTTAGAAATTTAACTTTATGACAACATAGTATTTTCTGCAATTCGAATGTACTATCACACTTATGAAAGTATTATGCCAAGGAAAAACTATATTTCTTCCTACTTTAATCCTATCTGTTCTTATACTAAAAAATGTAACTATCCTTTCAATGAATCCTTGATTGAAGGGAACTTGTCTCTAGGATCCCTAGAATTAGGGATCCTCATTTTAAAGGCCTAATTTCCCTCGATCCTAATTCCCTCAATTAGAAAATAAAATGAGGATTTGGTTGATTGAGTGACATGAGTGCTTTGAATGCTTGGCTCCCTTGGAGGTTAGAGAGGGGGAATGATCCCCCTCTTCTCTTATGTGGAATTTGATGGAGATCACCCTTTTGACATGATTGTACCAATCATTATCCTACAACCTCAATAATGCATAAATTAATCAAAAATAATAATTAAACTAAAGAATATCACATAAACTCAAAAACTCGATCATTCATAGAACTCAATATGCATAACCCAAGATGTTTCATATTCACCATATTTTCTTTACAAGTAATGTAGGATTTAGTCCACAAAATGGGTCATATCATCTACAATATGGGCCTCAAGATCGCATCATTTGGTGTCCCATAATCACCCCTCAACTTGAAGGTTTTGCACATTCTTGTACAACAAAAAATGCCTCCCTACATCTCGCTCTTAATTTTTCCTACTTTGTTGAATCATCCTAATGCTTATTGAAAGATTGCTTAAGATCATAAGCCACAAACTATGTAATGGAACACCTTGTTGGAAATGTTGTTGTCATTTATGTCAAAAAAAAGGGGAGACTACAAATGTCCAAGATAAATATTGTAAGATGGAGATTGTTGGAAATATTGTTTTTGTATTTTTTATACTCAATTTGGATACCCTATATTTGAAGGCCTTTTTACTCTAAACACATAGCTTGAATGGGAGCATAGGATATATGGTTGAAAATTTTATTCTAAGACCTTTCCAATGGTATATGACACTACCTCTAACTCCATAGGAATGAGGAGATATGAAATATTCTATCAGGTTATCCCAGCCAGAAAGTACAATTTGACCCAACCGATTTACAAGTCGTCCCCATAAGTGAACGTAGAAACACTATAAATACATGATAGGTGTGCACATTTGAAGAGTATCCAAGAAATAAGAGCTAGTGGGAATTCACATAAGATATATGAGGTGTGAAAAAGGAGATGGGAGTATTCTTGAGGTCCAAAGGTGCGCAAGAGGAGTTTTCTTGGAGTTTTAAGGGTGATCTATGAAGGACTAAGATCTATGATGTTGCAAAGTGAATTGTTTTAAGGTTGTGATGTTGCATTTTGGAATTATATTATGGGATTGATACTATGAGGTTTGTTAGGCATGAAGGATAAATCTAACTAGGATTTGAAGATATGTTTGGGGTATGAAGCAATGAGAGGTGTTGGAGCATGAAAGTTAAGGGTATGGTGATGTTGTGAAATGCATGATGTATGAAACATGCAGGTGAAGTCAGAAGTACTCTATGTATGAAGATATTAGATCGATGCCCATACATGTATTACTGAGTTGGTGCTCAGATGAAGATATTGGTGTCTCCAGTAGGTTGGTTCCTACACATATCTTATTGAGTTGGTGCTTAGCTGAAGAGATTGGTGTCTCTAGTAGGTTGTTGCCTACACAATATCTTGTTGAGTTGGTGCTCAACTAAAGATATTGATGTCTCTAGTAGGTTGGTTCCTCCAAGCTTTGTAACATTAGGTTGGTTCCTACATACATTTATAAAGATATTTTTTTGTGGTTTTCTCCCACAAGGGTTACCAAATTAAACTTTGTGTACTATAATTTGAGTTTACAAGCAATTGTTGTTTTAAAGTTAATAAATGATTGATGAATGTTCATTTAAAGTCAAAATTATTTGTTTGACCCAAAATAATTTGGTACATTACAATATCTTATACTAATTCACCGCCTTCTCTCAATATAAGCATAAGTTCAACCATTGGTATTAGATATCCCCCTTTTTAATTGATGGAAACCCTTATTCAGTTATGTAATACTACCCATGTCTGCAATACTTCCTTTGTATTCAACTCATCCCCCTTTGACATCAATGGTAAAGGGTTTCTCCCCCTAATATTGTGCTTCCCTTTACTGATGAGATGAGATGGATATCACTCCTAACTTTCATTTACTTGTACCATATAACATTTTTCTCCTTTAACTTCATCGATAAGTATACATTTCTCAGGGTTTTGTTTTCATTTTCCATTAATCTTCCTAAACCTGCTTTCTTATCCCACATCCTTTAGAATGAGATGTGAAGTTGTAACCTTGATCACACATTTGAATGAAACTTAGAATGTTGTGTTTTAACCCTTCAACATACAATACATTATGTGTTTTAGTCTTTCCATCATCAATACTAATGATACATTTTCCAACTATCCTTGTAGAATCATTATCCCCAAAGGTATTATTGCCTCCTTTTTCTTCCATTAGGGTGATAAATTTGTTCTGATGCCTTGTCATGTGTTTTGAACATCCACTATCAATGTACCATTGGCTTCCTTGTTCTTGTGCATACATTGGAAGTCTACATTCTTCCTTATTTGGTTCTTCTTACTTCATTTTCCACACCTTTGTGTGTTCTTCTCTATGCTTGGTAAGAACATCTTCTTCCCTGTTTTGTTTAGAAAACTTTCTTATGTTGCTCCTATATTCATGTGCTATGTGCCCATTATTATTGAACTTATAACATTTAGTATTGTAATCGATTAGGGGAGAAAATGAATTGTAGTTTCTATAAACAAACCCATGAGAGCTTATGGTTTTATTGCTCACATAATAATTCTTTGAGGTCTTATAAGAACCTATATTTCTATCTCTCACATGATCAATTCTTGCATAATCTCTACAATCCAATGTTTTATGACAAAAATTATTGCAAGAAAAACAATTGCCAAGAAAGAGATTTTGTATTTGGTTGTGAAAGGCCTTCTTGGTGGAACATCTCTTCTGAACTCATTCTTGTTATTCTTGTGAGAAGAATCAAGTTTCTGTTGGTCATCATTTCCTTTCTTGTTTCCTTTTTCATTGTTGATGGAGCCTTTGAGAATATTAGCATAGATTTTAGGCTTTTCTCCATTTTCCTTTTCTGATGGCTTTATGACCTTAGTTCTTGCATCTCCCTTAGGGTTCTTTTGTTTTTCGTCATATCCAAGACCTTTCTTGATGAATGGTGACCTTTGGTAGCCAATAATATCATATAAGATTTCAATACTTTTTCCAAACTTCAAGCTTTTACTCATTTGATCAGTTGTTTTCTCTAGTTCCTTTCTTAAGGAAATGATTTCAACCTCTAGGTTCTCACAATTTTCTTCCTTCTCTTTCAACTGGATTCTCACCACTTATTCTATCCTTTTTGCCTCTTCTAGTAGAGTCTCTAGGATGATAATATATACATATTTTTCATCAAGATCATGATCCTTCTTTTCATATTTTTTCAATTGTTCTTTCCCCCGAGTCTATCTATTTCTTCTAAGACACTAAAGGGTTCTGCTTCAAGATTACCTTCCCCATCAATGTCTCTTCTTTTGAATCTGATTTTTATTTATGATTGTCTTCATTTTCTATATCAGTAGACTTTGTATCCATGGCCATGAAGAGGAATTATTATTTTTAAATCTTAGAAACATACCCATCACTTTCTTTGGACAAGCTACTATCCTCTCTAGAGTAAAAACTCTTCTTCTTCGTATATTTTCCTCTTTTGTGTTTATAGGGTTTTCTTTTATTGTTATGTTCTTCTTCATCATAACCGTCTTCATCATCACTGCCTTATATTTTTTCATATGGAAAATTATCAACAAAATGTCCTACTCTACCACAATTAAAATATTTGAAGGGTAGCTTACCTTTGTATTTTCCAGATCCTCTTTTTAGCTTTCTCAAAAATTGTTCTTCTTTTGTATTTTATTCATGGATGGAATGATCACATGATTCATGCCCTTTTGTATTCTTTGATGCTTTGAAATATTATTCCTTATTTACTATCTTTTATTTTTCTATCCTCATCTCATGTGCAGTGAGAATGCCATGCAGCTCATCCATCGTCAGTTTCTCTAGATCCTTCATTTATTCAATGGAAAAGACCTTGGAATCAAATCTTAAGGGGAGTTATCTTATCACCTTTGCCACAATCATTGGTTCTTAAATCTTCTCACCAAGTAATCTGATGGTGTTGACAATTTCATCCACACGAAGAAAATAGGGTGCAACATTTTCTTCATCTTTCATTTTCATACTCTTGAACTGTCTTCTATGAGTTTGGAGATTTTCCTTCTTCACCTTGTCATCGCCTTTGTAGATGTTTTGAAGTTTGTCCCAAATGTATTTTTCCAATTCACAATGCATCACCTTGACAAATTCTGATTCAGATAGACCACACAAGATGAAATTCATGGCTTTTGCATTATTTTCACTAGGCTTCTTCTTGGTCATGAATGATTGTCAAATATCGAAACCAAGGTCCATTAGATATGTTCACATCCTTATGATCCAAAAGGCATAGTTTTTTCCATCAAACAATGGAGCCTTGTTTGTGGAGAAACCTTCTTAACTAGCCATGTGTTCTCTCAAGTGTCAATTTTCACATGCAATATGTGACTAATTTTAATATCTGAAAATTGCTTCCTAGTGAGCTAACAATAAGACCCTAGTTGTTATCACTGAAAATTATTGACTGAAAAGATATGCAGTAGAAACAACAAGATCAGAGATGAATCATCAACACATATATGGGACATAAATTTTTGTTTTGTAACCTTGTTAATTTTAGAAATTATGAGAGAAAAACCATCCCTCCCAACCAATACAAATCCACCAAAATTTGAAGACAACCTTTTCTGTATATAACCATACAAATCAGAAAACCAAACCTCAACAAATCCCTGGAAATGTCCTCTACCGACAACTCTATTGCAGACCACTTGAACGGCCTACTGACGTCACCTGTCAGCCTGTATGGAGTTGTTCCTGCCCATAAAACTATGTATGTAATTCACTTTATTGTAACCTACGTACATACACGATTGTGCCCACTACAACCCGTGTATACACAATTCACCTTCCTGCAACCTGTGTATATATGTGACTGTGCTCTTAGCAACCCATGTACATATGTGATTCCTCCTACTGTAATCCATGTAAAAGCACATAAAACTTAAGATTCATTCGTGCATGTGTTATTCCTTACTTCCCACATCTTATCCAGAAACCCTAGGCTAGATTGCCTAGGTACAGAGACCTTATTTCCTCAATTTCCATACTTCCTAGCATAAGTGTTTACTCATTTATGCTAATTCCATGATGCCACAAGAAGATGAAATGTCACAATGAATTCTATTTTTTATATACAAGTCCAATGAGTGAGTTTAGGATCCCTTCCTAAACTCAACAATTAATTATAATATTTTGTTCCTCTTTGTGGGTGTGGTGCCCCCACACAAGTCCACAAAGCCCGTCAACTCTCCCATGAGGCCCTAGCCTCATTCCAGGGCCAATTTCACTGAAACAAAAAGTTGATATAGTTCTAACAAATATTCCCACATGCATGACACCTTGACCTCTTGTGGGAATACCTATTGAAGCTACAAAAATCAACACTCCCTCTTAGCAAGGGAGTTATTCTCTACCACTCCTAGTTTGTCTTTGAAGTAGACAAACTCCCCTTCACTAGGGGTTTGGTGAGAATATTTGTAATCTTCTCATCTATGGAAATGTGTTGGAGATTCATTTCTCCCTTCAGTTCTTTGTCTCTGATGAAGTGGTATCTGATCTCAATATGTTTTGACCTATCATGAATCATTGGGTTCTCTGAGAGCTTGATGAAACTTTGGTTGTCGCAATGAATCACGGTGGGCTCCAACTCCTAAACAAATAATCCTAGAAGAATATTTTGAATCCAGATAGTCTCACAACTCACCGAATTGGTTTCCATGTACTCTGCCTCTTCTAAGATAAGTGTTAGGGAAGTATTTTTCCTATTGTATCAGGAAACCACTACTGATCTTAGGCTAAAACAACCATCAAAAGTTCTCTTCCTGTAAAATGCACTACCTACCCAATATGAGTTTGAATATCCATGTAGCCTCAATCCATCATCTCTGACATATCTCAGACCAAAACCAAATTTAACTCGAAGATACCTGAGCACATGTTTTGCTGCAACCCAATGCACCTTCCTCGACTCTATCATGAATTGAATCAAGGTGTTGAAAGTAAAACAAATATCTGATCTAGTATTAACCAGATACATCAATGACCTAATAAACTCCATGTACATCATGGGATCCACCAAGTCTAAATCCGAATCCCCTAGTATATTTAGATTGGTGGTCATAGGTGTGGTCATGGACTTACAACCCATCATCCCAAATCTCTTTAGTATCTCAACTTCATACTTCCCTTTTCCGAGGAAGATATCTCTTGGATGCTTCCACACCTATAATCCCATGAAGTAATGCATCAATACAATATCCTTCATCTCGAACTCTGAGGCCAATTACTTTTTACACTCGGTAATGAGTTTCTCAGCTCCCATGAGAAACCAATCATTAACATATAATACCAATATGAGAGGATCCTTACTAACCTATAGATATATAGGTTGGGGTCTGCGTCACTCTTGGTGAATCCCAAGCTCTGAAAATACCCATCAATCCTTGAGTATCAAGTTCTCAGTGCTTGCTTAATTCCATACAACTCCTTCTTCAATATGCACACATGTGTTTTCCTCCCATGTACCTCAAATCCTTGAGGTTTCTCTATGTATACCTCCTCCTTAATCACATTGTTGATAAATATTTTGTTCAAATCCATATGATAGATCTTCCACTTCATAACCAAAGCGAGAGAAATACAAGTCCTAATAGAAGTATACCTAGCCACTGGAGCAAAGGTATCCTCGTAGTTTACTCCCTCTTTCTAGGAGAATCCTCTTGGTACGAATCTTGAATTATACTTCTTGATATTGCCATATTCCTTAAGCTTGATCTTGTATATCCACTTGGAAGTCACTACCAAATTCCGCTTTGGTCTTGGAACTATATCCCATACGTAATTCTCCATGATGGATTGGTACTCCTCCATCATGGAATCCTTCCAAACTTGTTGGCCTACTGCTTCCTCAAAACTAGAAGGCTCAAAATCAATGATATTACTCATAAGAGCCACATATGAGCCAAATATCTGTGGAGGTATTCTCTCCTTGCGAGTGTCTATGGGGGTTGTATATCCCTTAGCATCCTTCAACTTCTTGTGTCCTAGTCAATAGGAGGATCCACAAAGTCCTCTAAATCCTCCTCATGATTTGAAGGTTTCTCCTCTGTACTTGATGGAATTGTACTTTCCTCAACCTTTGGAGTCTCTTGTTCCTCACCACTTGTTTTTATTTCATGGGACGTCCTAAAATCCAAGTCCTCCTCAAACTTGACATCCCGACTAACCACAACATAATGCTATCTTGGAATGTAGATATTGTTAGCGCCACCATTTTTCTTTCCGTTTAGAGTCGGTTTTTAGTCATGTTGTGACCCATGCATCCAAACATGTGAAGTCAGGTATGTAAAAATGAAAGGGTCTAAATCAGTAGGTGGCCAGTTGGCCCTTGGAAATAGGAATGGGTGTCAGGGTTGAAGTATACGTAAATGGTACGGGCATGTCACTCCCAGAGAGTCGGGTCCTATCAAAAGTTAATCTCTACGTGCCCCAGGTAGAGTCAAGCAGTTAATGGAAGTATTTTCGGAAAGTGTTGTGTCTATTATTAGTTCATTACGAGGGCTGAAAGAATGAAAAATCGCGGCGTTCACATCACGTATGCCATGCAAACCTTATCGCCTATACCTTGCACATAGGGATGTGCTATGGAAGATCTCTGGTTTGATTCACAACATTTAGTCACCATGAATTCAGTGTTTTTTGGCATGATTCTTCCTTCCATTCGATCCATTACAAATCTTAGAGTTTCTACATTCATTTGCCCACAAAATCAGATTCAGGATGTATCTGTAAGTTTTCTCCTATTCCCAGGTCAATCAAATTCTCCATTTCTGGGCATCCGTCCGATATACTTCACGCAAGATAGATATTGGTCGCACCATGGCGACTTATAAAAACATGAATAAAGGAGCGCGAAGTGGTAGGATTTCTAGACCCGAGCCCCAATGTGATTGGTATTATTTTTCGCTCACAATAGGCATTCCCAATGATAGAAGGGGAATTTTCTCGTCGCTCACAGGAATGACAACATCACACGACGCATAACCTGGAGTAGGATAAATTGTGCAGGAAAGAAGGATAGTAGAAGCCTTGTCTCCTTAGCAGCAGATACCTCAGATAAGAGGCAGACCAAGGAAGAACAAAGATGTTGTGGAGACCCAAATATCATATGAATCACGCACACAATCGATCTATGAAAAATTATTGATGCATGTCATCCGTCTGGAGCCTCTCGGAGGTACCAGCAAACAAATCAGGAGTAGGACAAAGGGGATGGATACCTCGAGCTCAAATGATCAAGAGATAGATAAGGATTTGAGGCAAGCAAATCTATCCATTATCGAACTGTACCAAGAAAACATGGAACTGAGGAAACAACTGGCGATGAAGATCACAAAAGCATCAACAACACGAGGTCGTGAGAGGAACACGACATGGCTAAAAAGACAACTCCGGGAGGCACATGACATGATTGTACAGCTGCGTGAAGCACAATGACTATCAAAAAATAGGAATTCCAGACACTCCAGGGAATGCAAAGCGGGTCGAGGAAACAACCCGCGCAGGTCTTGCCAGCGAGCATAAAAAACAAGACTAGCTGAGTTCTTTCCTGCATTCCCAAACCGAAGGAAAATCTTAAAATTTTTGAAAGAAACGTCGCCCAAGGCATTTTACCATTTTTACCAATGACCGTAACTATTTACACCCACTTGTCACGTACTTTCCCCCCAACATATGACATGCAACAGAAAATCAAAGCCGTTACAGTGGACAGCAGGACCCTGACAAATGCTTGTCTACCCAGACATCCAATCAAAAAACCAAATCCCTGTGGCGGATTATAACAATTTTGATGTAGCCATATGTATCTTTTTCTATTTTTGGAAAAATCATAGAAGAGTTTTGAAAAGCGGAACAGTTGATTCCTTAGTTTGTAGAGATAGTAGTTAGAAGAAGAGGGTAGCCCAAGTGACACTCTCGTTTATATATTTGATCTTTTAGATGTAAGTCGGGTTGGTTGGAAAATTTAGGATAGACCATAGCTATCGTGTGTAATTGGAGTTCAACCGAAACTTAATGCAAAAGTATTGTAGCTTTGATGAAAAGATTCTAATTGTAGCAGTCAGATGTATTGCGTCTCTTTCTTTGTGTATGTTCTTCCTGTCATATATAATTCATATATTTTCTGTCTATTTTAGAATGGATTATCGAACCTGTGGATTTGCTGCACAACACCCCTTGTTTGCACCACTTAGACAAAACATTTTCTTCTAAAAAGATAACTCTGAATTCACCCACAGCGGTGCTTCGACTTACTTCCTGTGTTTTCTCCCCACCACATTATGATTTTTCACTGAAGACTGTTGCTCGCTTAGCCTTATCCTCTCAATCTCAGTCATCGAGTCATTTGTTTCCTTCATTTTCTCAAATCAACCCCATAACCCAAGTCTTACTTTCTTGTGCCAATATAACCAGAACCCATTTTATCAAAGGTGTTAAATCTAGCCACTGTTTTAAGAACCATATCCCGTGCAGAGATCGTGCCTCTTGAGAGAGCCCTCTCTAGATCCGAAAGGCTAGTTTCGGGTCTCAAATTTGGTTGAAAAATTTACCTCTGTCTTATTTTTATCAGCCAAACCGGTTTACAGAGTGATAACATTATAGTGTCGTTGCCAGGGAACAAAATTGAATAGATTTTTCCCTGGGAAAATGAATAACGTTGTATGTTGACCCTTGAGGGTAACAGAGGGACAAACATCTACAGTGGATGAAATATTTACCCTGGAGACTCTAGTAAAAAAGGATCAGTAGCCCCAAGTAGCGCAGTTCAGGAACCCTGGCTCTGAAGACAATCTATACTAGAGTAAATCCTGACCCAAACCCTACAAAGCCTGTGTACGACCCCAAAAAAATTATGCACAGGACTAGAGAGCAAGCACTAGACCCATTCTATTACCTGGACATAAGTCTGTCCTTGCCTAAAGACGATGCACAAAGCATTGATGACCTTGAGTTTGACACGTTTTTTAAGCAAACCCAGTTAAGGTCTAAGTCAAAAACTAGCTTGGACAAGATAGTTTTCAACTAGAAGAGATTCCAAGATCTGATATCTAATAATATCCCTTAGACCCCAAATACTCCTAGATCCATGGCCACCGGATTCTCCCCTCTCATTCTGCTAGCCCAACTGCATGAATTGCCTTAGAGTTATAGCTAGAGGATTAATCTCTATGATGTTGAAGGGAACGTTTCATCCCATAAGCATCTGGATTGGTTCAATGAATTCATCGACCTAGAGGAGGTGGACTATGTGGACACAAAAATGAGGATTTTCGCGCAGATTTTTACGGGGGAGGTGAGAAAGTGGTTCAAATCCCCACAACCAACAACTATTTGGGACTTCGTCACATTCAAAAAAACTTTCATTAATAGATGAGGAGAAAAGAAGAATCCCTTTCATTTGTTGATGCAGTACAACAACATGAAGTAGGTGCCGGAGGAGACGGTGCAATAATTATCATCCCGTTTCATGAAAGTTTATAACTCGATTCTGACATAAGTCTATATGCCTCCTAGGGATGTGCAATTGTGATACACAGACTCGTTCGACAACGATTTCACCTTGTTGTTAAGAGAAAGAAGTTCAACAAGTCTAGACATGATAATGAGCAATGCGATTGAAGTCGAGGTAAATATGATGGCCTCAGGGAAGATCAAATAGAGATTTAGTAGAGGTGATAAGAGGCCCCAAGGAGACACACAACCATCAACATCGATATCCACAGATTAAAAGTTCGAGTTGATGATGAGAACCATGGAGAAACTGATGGAGAAAATGTCTGTTGGAAATAGACCCGCCACCCGAGAGCAGCAGGACCCCCAACCCTAAAATCAGAACCTCAGAAGGGGGAAATTCCCTCAGATCAGGTAGAGGGAATAGAGGGAGAAGAAAGATCAAGGTGACCAATGAACAATGCCTCCATTCCAGAACAACTACGTGGATGAATAATTTGATCAAATGTTCAAAGACCAAATGCTTTGTTGTGATGACAAGAATCCGCACGTGTTCTTGAAAAAGAGCGAACATGACCAGTACATGAGAAAGAAGGACAATTTTATGTTGGAGACAGATGATGCATGGATTGGGGAAATTGATGGCACGTTGTCCTGGGAGACATAATAATTCAGAAAGGGTTACCGGAACTCCATCATGTAGTTTAAGAGGAAATACAACCTTTAGAGCAAGGAAGCGTCCACCGAGCCTCAACAGACTAATTCCACAAAAAATACTCCAACAAACACCCCTTCCATAAGATGACCGAGACTGGACAATGCAACCAAGGATGTGACAGAGAAGGAAAATTTGAAGGAGGAGACCCAAAATAAAGCTCCAGAAGCAAGTCGAGAAACAGGTGGAAAGGAGGTAGAGAAAGTTTGTTCTCCCTTTAACTTTGAACATGAAATGGATAAAATCAAAATCTCTGTCCCTTTCAATGAACTTATTTGAAAGGGTGAGTACCAGGAGTAGATTATTAAGATGATGAAAAATGGGAGGAGCTCCCGACACTCTGAATGTCCAAGATGATCACCCCACTATCGTTTTTGGTCTATGCGTTGAAGAAACACGTGATACTAAGGATGTCCCTCCATTTTATGTCACTCTGAAGGTCCACGACATGAGCCTGCACAATGCCATGCTGGATTCAGGTGCATCTCACAACCACATGCCAAAGGTGATCATGGACGAATTGGGGCTGGACATCACCATACCTTATAAGGACCTATTCTCTTTCGACTCAAGGAAAGTCAAGTGCTTGAGTCTTGTTAAAGACTTGGTTGTGTCACTGGCCCAGATCCCTTAGAAGAACATGGTGATGGACGTGGTCATGGAAGACATACACCCGAAGTTTTGCATGCTACTGTCCATATCGTGGGCTGCTAAGTTAAAGGGAACCCTACAAATGGATATGTCATATGCCACCATTCCTATCTTTGGCCAGGACAGAGGGTTGTACAGGGAAGTGAAAATGAAGTATATGGTGAGAAGAAAGACATAGGCAAATAACCATCCCATATACTCCATCGAAACTAAGGTTGGATCTTATATTTTTTACAATGACCTATTTTTTGAAGAAGAGGAATTGGAGACCATCATGTTAGCCGATGAAGAGACTATGCGGAAAATAACAAAGTGCGCTAACTCAGGCGACTGCGCGGAAAAAGAGATATCGAATATGAGTTTCGATGGAGCAGTCAACAAAGAAGGGGTTGGGGCCAGTGTGTGGGTAATTTCCTCTGAAGCGGGCACAAAACTGTGCTCATACAAGCTCGCGTTCAAATGCACAAACAACATGGTCGAGTATGAGGCGTTGATTTTGGGCCTGAAAGCATTGAAATAATTGGACGCAAAGAGAATAGCAGTGCACAGAGACTCTGAGCTGGTCATAAATCAGGTGAAAGGCATATATAAGACTAATCACCCTAGGGTGAGAGTATACAGAAACTTGGCGCTAGACCTCCTCAAGGATTTTTTGGAGCATGACATAGCTACTATCCCAAGAGAGAAAAATCAGATCGTTGATGCGTTGGCCACCTCAGCCTTATTTTTCAAAATACCCATCTTCTCAAACAAAAAAATACGATATTGAGGTCAAACATAGGCCAACAGTGCCTGATAATATCAAATATTGGCAGGTGTTTGAGGACGACAAGCAGGTAGAAATATTTCTTCAAATGAGCGACGAGTTCGCTAACATAAACATTGATGACGAAGAATGTTGCGACGAAGATGGGAGTGCGGATGCGCGCAGTAATGACAACCCTTTCCAAAATTAGATCGCGGGAAGGGACATAATACAACTGAAAAATAACATCATTCTGAAGGGGTTAGTTCCACTGGAGAAGTTGTTTGATGAAAATGACGTGGCTAAGAACCCCAAGATCACTGCGAATGAAGAGGACATGGAGGACTGCAACATCGGGACTAAGGCTAACCCGAAAATGATCAAGTTAGTGAAAATGATCAGCCCAGAGGTCAAGAAAGACTACATCAAGCTTATGAAGGAGTTCCCCAACTTTTTCACATGGAGCTACAATGATTTGAAAGTGCACGACACTAAGGTGATCCAACATGTTATCCCTCTCAAGGAAGATCAGAAACCTTTCAAACAAAAGCTAAGATGGATAAACCCCTTGTTGTTGTTGTTAATCGAGAAAGAGGTAAAGAAACTTTTCGACGCTAAGATTATTGTTTCTTTGTGATTCTCCAAATGGGTAGCTAATTTGGTGCCCATGAGAAAGAAGAGTGGTGGGATAAGACTGTGCGTAGACTTCTGGAACTTGAACAAGGTGTCCCTCAAGGACCATTATCCTCTTCCCAAAATGGATTACATCCTGCAAAAGGTGGTGGGGTCCTAAAAGATGTCCATGCTGGATGGTTTTTCAGGGTACAATCAGATCATGGTCCACCCAGGCGACAGAGAAAAAACAACTTTCACAACTGCATGGGGGACGTTCATGTACGCCAAGATGCCTTTCAGCCTGATAAACGTTGGAGCCACTTTCCAGAGGGCAATGGACATCACGTTTGTTGATGAAAAGGACAGGTTCATTGTGATCTATCTGGATGACATCACAGTGTACTCTGCCTCTGACGAACAACACCTTGAGCATTTGAAGAAAGTTTTGCAAAAGTGCAGGAAGTTCGACATATCGTTGAATCCTAAGAAATCGCACTTCAAGGTGGAAGAAGGGAAGCTATTGGGACATATTGTCTCAAGGGAAGGCATCAAGATAGATCCTAGCAGGGTGGAAGGTATCTTGAAGATCGACACTCCACGTAGTAAAAAATAAGTATAATGTTTCTTAGGAAAGGTAAACTTCTTGAGGCGATTCATCCCAAATCTGACAGAGATTATTAAGCATATCACCTGCATGCCCAGGAAGGGAAATGAGATCAAGTGGAACCCGGAGGCCAAGAAATCATTTGAAGATATCAATGTGGAATTGACCAAATCACATGTGCTGTCTAGTCCAGATTTCATGAAGGATTTCATCCAGTTTTCATTTTCCTCAGAACATACAATCGTCGACGTGCTACTGCAGAAAGATGAACAAGACTTCGAGAAGCCCATAACTTATTTTAGCAAGACACTGTGAGATTCTCCACTAAAGTATGACATCATGGGAAAACAAGTGTATGCTTTAGTGAAGGCCTTGAAATAGTTCAGGATGTACATATTGCATTCCCATGTCATTTCTTATGTTCCCATCAACTCAGTAAAGGATATTTTGACTCAGCCCAACCCCAAAAGAAGGAGAGGTAAATGGATAATGACCATGCTAGAATATGACCTAGAGATCAAGCCTATGAAATTAATCAAGGGTCAAGGTCTTTCGAAGTTGATGGCGAAAATGGAATGCGATGCGGTAGGAATGAATTTCATTGCTAATCTGTCAGAGCCCTCAGGAAGAAACGACCACACAAGTGTCTCAAGAGTTCATCGAGTCTCCATGGTATGCTGATATCATCTATGTGATGAATAATCTGCAAGCTTCTCCAGGCGTTAGTAAGACTAAGGCCAGATTCCTCAAACTTAAAGTGGTTAAGTTCTGCATCTTCGACAACTCAATCTACTGGAAAGATCCCGGGGGAATGTTACTGAGTTGTTTGCTGGAAAATGAGGTGAAGCGGGCTGCAGAAGAATTTCACAAAGGCGACTGTGGGGAACACCATTAATGGAAAACCACCATGCACAAAATCCTAAGGGAGGGTTACTATTGGCCTACCATCTTCGTAGACATGTACAAATAAGTCTATAGTTGTCACGAATGTTGGATTTTTGATGGGAGAAGGAAGTTGCAACCCATGCCACTAAAGCTGATCTCAGTCAAGGCACCATTCATGTATTGGGGCTTGGATTTCATAGGGGAAATAAATCCTCCATCCTTGGCACAACACAAATGGATACTCATGGCTACTGACTATTTCAAAAAATGGATAGAAGAGGTCCCCATGAAGCACGCTACCGACGCAGTCATCATCCAATTCCTAGAGACAAACATCTTGTCGCAGTTCGGGTGTCCCTTCAAAATCATAACAGATAATGTGACCTCATTCAAATCTAAGAGGATGGAAAAGTTTTGTTAGGATTACAATATAACCCTGGGGCATTCCATGACATACTACCCACAGGAAAATGGGTTAGTAGAATCCTCGAATAAAATATTAACCAGGATCATCAAAAGGCTACTGGAGGATAGTAAGAAAGCTTGGCATAAAAATCTTATCTACACGCTATGGGAAGATCGGGTTACCACCAAGAAGTCTATTTCAACATCGCCTTTCTATATTGTATATGGCACAAACACAATTTTACCTACTACAATGGGGTTTCCCGTCAGAAAACTGCTGCAAGAGCAGGAGACCTAGCCAGATGATGCACAAAGAAGAGTAAACCAGTTGGTTCACACACAACAGATGAGGGAACAAGTGTACAATCGATCACAACTCCACCAAGAATGGATGAAGAAATATTTTGACAAGCGTTCCAAGCTAGAGGATTTCTGGATAGGTGATCTAGTGTTGAGATGGGACGCAAGGAATGAGGACAAAGGAAAGCACGAAAAGTTCGATAACCTGTGGATTGGTCCATTTAGAATCGATGCACATTGAGGAAATAATGCTTATTTTATGGATGAACTAAATGGAGAATGCATTGGTTGGGGGCTTGTAAACGACAGGTTCCTCAAACATTATCTGATGAAATAAATTCCGTTTAAGTCATCTATCATTGTAAATAGTCATTTTATTTTTTATGTCAATTCAGTAGATTAGCATGAAATTGAAGCCCGAAGTGAAGGCCCTGAGTTTGATGCTGAGTCTTTTAGAAACTACGTCGATAGGTTTATGTTGTGTCTTTTTTTTACATTTTTCAATGTCGAAGAGTCAAAATAAGGCCCAATGGTTAGGCACCTAGTCTACTGTTCTTTGCTTCTTTGTGGGGAGGATATCATCCCCATTGGAGCCAACTATTAGTGCCACCATTTTTCTTTCCATTTAGAGTTGGTTTTTAGTCACATTGTGACCCATGCGTCCAAACATGTGAAGTCAGGTATGTAAAAATGAAAGGGTCTAAATCAGTAGTTGGCCAGTTGGCCCTTGGAAATGGGAAGGGGCGTCAGGGTTGAAGTATACGTAAATGGTACGAGCATGTCACTCCCAGAGAGTCAGGTCCTGTCAAAAGTTAAACTCTACGTGCCCCAGGTCGAGTCAAACAGTTAATGTAAGTCGTTTCAAAAAGTGTTGTAGCTATTATCAGTTCATTATGAGGGATGAAAGAATGAAAAATAATGGTGTTCGCGTCACATATGCCCTACAAACCTTATCGCCTGTACCTTTCACATAAGGATGTGTTATGGAATATCTTTGGCTCGATTCACAACATCTAGTCACCATGAATTCAATGTTCTTTGGCATGATTCTTCCTTCCGTCCGATCCATTATAAATCTCATAGTTTCTACACTCATTTGTCTACAAAATCAGATTCAGGCTGTTTCTGTAAGTTTTCTCGTAGTCCCAGGTTGATCAAATTCTCCATTTCTGGGCATCTGTCTGATATACTACGCGTAAGATAGATACTGGTCGTGCCATGGAGACTTCTCAAAACATGAATAAAGGCACGTGAAGTGGTAGGATTGCCAGATCCAAGCCCCAACATGATTGGGATTATTTTTCTCTCACAACAGGCATTCCCAAGGATAGAAGGGGAATTTTCCCACCCCTCACAGGAATGATGACATCACACGACGCAGAACCTAGAGTAGGATAAATTGTGCAAGAAAGAATGATAATAGAAGCTTTGTCTCCTCAACAGCGAATACCTTAGAGAAGAGGCAGACCAAGGAAGAACAAGGAAGTTGTGGAGACCCGAATCTCAGATGAACCACGCGCACAATCGATCGCTGAAAAATTACTGATGTGCGTCGTCCACCTGGAGCCTCCAGGAGGTACCAACTGAGAAAGAAGGAGCAGGACAAGGGGGATGGATGTGTCGGGCTCAAATTATCAAGAGACAACTCAAGATACGAGGCAAGAAAATCTATCCATTGCCGAACTGTACCAAGAAAATAGGGAATTGAGACAACAGTTGGCAATGAAGATCACATAAGCATCAACAACACGAGGTCGCGAGGGGAACGCGATGTGGCTAAAAAGACAACTCTGAGAGGCACAGGACACAATTGTACAACTGCATGAGGCACAATGGCTATCATAAAATAGGAATTACAGACACTCCATGGAATGCAAAGTGGCCGAGGAAACAACTTGCGCAGCTCTTGCTAGCGAGCAGAAAAAACAAGACTAGCCGAGTTCTTTCCTGCATTCGCAAACCGAAGGCAAATCTTAGCAATTTTGAAAGAAACATCGCCCATGGTGTTTTACCATTTTTACCAACGAACACAACTATTTACACCCACTTGTTGCGCACTTCCCCCCAAATAGATGAATGCGTAGAAGAAAATCAAGGTCGTTACGGCGGACAGTGGGAACCTGACAAATGCTTGTTTACCCAGACATCCGGTCGACAAACCAAATCCTCGTGGTGGATTATAACGATTTTGATGTAGCCATATGTATCTTTCTCTATTTTTGGAAAAATCATATGAAGAGTTTTGTAAAACAAAACAGTCCATTCCTTAGTTTGTAGAGATAGCAGTTACAAGAAGAGGGTAGCCCAAGCGACGCTCTAGCTTATATATTCGATCTTTACGATGTAAGCCTAGTTGGTTGGAAAATTTAGGATAGACCATAACTATCATGTGTAATTAGAGTTCAACCAAAACTTAATGCAAAAGTCATGTATCTTTGATGAAAAGATTCTAATTGTATCAGTCGGATGTATTGTGTCTCTTTATTTGCGTACGTGCTTCCTGTCATATTTAATTCATATATTTTCTGTCTAAGAATGAATTATCGAACTTGTGGATTCGCTGCACAATGCCCCTTGTTCGTGCCACTTAGACAAAACGTTTTCTTCTAAAAATATAACTTCGAATTCACCCGCAGCGGTGCTCCGAGTTACTTCCTGTGTTTTCTCCCCACCACATTATGATTTTGCACTAAATATTGTTTCTCGCTTATCCTTATCCTCTCAAGATCAGTCACCGAGTCATTTGTTTCCGTCATTTTCTCGAATCGACCCCATAGCCCAAGTCTTACTTTCTTGCGCCAATATAACCAGAACCCATTTTATCAAAGGTGTTAAATCTAGCCACTATTTTAAGAGTCATATCCTGCACGGAGATCGTGCCTCTCAAGAGAGCCCTCTCCAGATCTGAAAGGCTAGTTTCGGGTCTCAAATTTGGTTGAAAAAGTTACCTCTTTCGTCTTTTTATCGACCGAACAAATTTAAAGAGTGCTAACAGATATGATAGGCCTTTGAAGTCTCGTTGTATCCCACAAACATTCCCCTTCTTTGAGAAATTTCCAACTTTGTTCTCTTATCCTTAGGAACATGGATGTAGACTGGACAACTGAAGATCCTCAAATTCCCTATCTCAGGTTTCACTCTTGTGAATGTCTCATGAGGAGTATTGTCCTCCAAGATCCTATGAGGACTCATGTTTTGAACATAAACTACAGTGTTTCATGCTTCTTCCCAAAGCATCATGGGTAGATCTTGTTCATGTAACATTCACTTGGAAATGTCAATTATGGTCTAATTCTTCCTCTCTGCAACCCCATTATGTTGTGGGTTGAAAGGCACCATCAACTCCCTCTTAATCCCTGCTTCCTTATAAAAGTTATTGAACTCATTGGAGGTATACTAACCCCCATTGTATGACCACAAAACCTTGATCTTCTTCCCTATCTGATTCTCCACCAAAGATTTTAACTCCTTCAATCAACTGAAGACTTCATCCTTGGTATTTATGAATAAAATCCATGTCCTTATAGAATAATCATCAATAAAGGTCACACAATATCGGAAACCACTCGAGGATGGAGTTGACATCAGTCCACACATCTGAATATACCAGATCTAGGATCTCCTTGGACCTACTATGACTCCTTGGAATTCTTGCCAAGTGCACAATATATGCATACTCCTTGATGTTCAGTTCCAAACTCTGGAAGAACTCTAACTATTTTCCTCAATATTGGTAGTTCCTAGTGATGTAAGTGTCCCAATATCATATTCCAAAGCTCACATAGATTATCACTTTCATTGACTAGGGCCTGAGCTGGTTGAACTATTAGCTTGTATAGATTTACCTCATGATTCCCAATGACTTATGTTGAGTCAATACTCAATCCATTTGGCCAAGAATAAACCTTCCCATCAACAAATTCCATTGCATACCCTCTGTCCTCTGTGAAAAAGATAGAGAGTAGGTTCTTCTTCAGTCCAGGTACATACAACACTTCACTCATCTTGAGAGGCTTTCCAAAATTCATCTAAAACAAAGTTGTTCCAACTCCCTTGACTACATACTTGGAATTATCTCCAAGTTCCACTTGCAATCGTGAGTTCTTCCCTGTTAGGCTAGTGAGTGATTTATATGACCCTGTCATATGATGAGAAGCTCTACTATCCACCAATCAAGTCTCCATGGTGACCTTCTCGGAACAAGAACAAGAACAAGAACAAGAACAAGAACAAGAACAAGAACATGAACAACACTCTTCTAGTGCGTTAGCCAAGATATGTCTCAATATGATCCCCTTCTGTTCAAATCCCAAGCTCTAATACCATGTCAATTTTCACATGCAACTCTATGTGACTAATTTCCAGATTTGAAAATTGTTTCCTAGTGAGCTAATAGTAAGACCCTAGTTGTTATCACTGAAAATTATTGATTGACAATATATGCAGTGGAAACAACAAGACCAGAGACAAATCATCAACACATATATGAGACACAAATTTATGTTCTATAACCTTGTTAATTTCAGATATTCTGAGAGAAAAACAAACCCTCCCAACCAATACAAATCCACCAAAATATGAGGACAACCTTGTACTTCAATAACCATACAAATAACAAAACCAAACCTCAAGAAATCTCTAGAAATTTCCTCTGCCCACAACTTTGTTGCAGACCACTTGTACTAGCTTCTAATATCACATGTCATCCTCTACAGACCTGTTCCTGCCCAAAAAACTCTGTACACGATTCATTTTACTGCAACCCACGTACATACACAAATGTTCCCACTGCAACCCGCATATATGCAATTCACATTCCTACAACTCGCGTATATATGTGATTGTGGCCTCAACAACCCACGTACATATGTGATTCCTCCTACTGCAATCCACATACAAGTACAAAAAACTTTGGTTTCCTTCATACGTGTGTTATTCCTTACTTCCCACATCTAATATAGAAAACCTAGGCCAAATTTCCTAGGTGTATATATCTCCTTTCCTCAATTTCCATACTTTCTAGCACAAGTGTTTACTCACTTATGCTAACTCCATGATTCCATGAGACGATTAAATGTCACAATGACTAGTTCTATCCTTTATATACAAGTCCAATGAGTGAGTTTAGGAGCCCTTCCTCAACTCAACAATCAATTAGAATATTTTATTTCTCTTTGTGGGTGTGTCACCCCCACACAAACTCACAAAGCATGTCAACTTACTGATGAGGCCCTAGCCTCATTCTGGGGACAATTTCACTAAAACGAAAAGTTGAGCTGGTGCCAACAAATATTTCCACATTCCTAACACCCCAGCCTATTGTGGGAATACCTTATGAAGCTAATTAAAAAAAAATCAATATCTTCCTTACAACGGTTAAACTGTTTCCAAAGGAACCTACTATGATACCAATTTTTGGACCACGTTTATCGTTAAACCAGAAGATCGACCTGTTAGTTTCCAATACAACCTTGAGAGTTAACAGATCCATGGGAGGATGTTAAACCATGTGTCTCGAAGGAGGTGTTGACCATAAAGTCAACACACCTACCATGGTATTTTTCACTATCCTCTACTTCTTTCCAATCCTTCCTCTCCTTCTCCTCATCCAACTCTCTTGTAAGTGTGGGGTGTAATAGGAGAGGAATATTGAACCTCAACCCAAACCATTTGAGCTTGATCTTCCTCAAAGTTTCCTTGGACAATTGTTCCCTAAATAGGGCATATTGTAAATTTTGAGGAGAGGGAGGCTATATCTTGTGGATATCAAGATGTATCCCATCCCAACATTAACTCAATAGAATAGTGTCCAACTATTAGATGCAATTTTTGGGTAAGTTAGGCTACTACCAAAGTAATGCATGCAACAAATTAGAGTATGTTAGTATGGTTGTAGAATTTTTTTGTAACAACAACATGTTTAATAGTGAATTATCTCAAGTTAGTGTTAGTAAAGTTAGTGGGAATATTGAGAGAATGAAAATTGAGAGTTTGTTGATCACTTTCACCATAAGAAAGCTTGAAGATTAGTGCCTTTTAGGGATATGGAGTCTTTACAACAACAAATGCAACTAACTTGGAACTTGATCTAGATGTAACCAAGAGGTAGGATTCAATCTCTAAGGTGTTAGCACATTAGGGCCTTAGATATTAAACCTTGAGGAGAGATATATTCTATGGTGCAAGTACTTTTGGGCCCTAGAAACCTTTTCTCCCTTCTTGTAGCTACACCTATGTCAAGAATCAAGAGTCTAGGGATAGAATCCTAAAGTTATAGCACTTTAGGGATTTAGGAGTCTAACCCTAGGTAGTATTTATTCACATATTATGGATAATATTAACCTTGTGAGAGGAGGAAGAACTTAATCTCCTCTCTTAGGTTTTTTCCAAGCACGATCTTAAATATGAACAAGAAAAATTCACCATAAACATTTAATGAGACAAAATTTCAAAAATTTACTCACTTCACCAAGATATGACAAGAACAAGAACAAACCATAATTTCATAAATACCATCCAAAAATCAGAAAATAATTATCCAAACTTGATCTCCAAGAGATAGTGCATAAGAGAGAGAAGTTAATTGCCCAAAAATAGCAAAAAATTCAGAAGTAGTTCGCTCACAAAGGTGAGAAGTTGTGATGATAAAATGGAATGTTAAGGAGATTTATTTATATGGAGATACCTTGAACTATTTGTCCACTTTAAATTGTCAACAACCAAATATAAGGGGGCTGACCCCTTCAACTTGTCTTTTACATTTAAAAAAATTAAAATTTACATGAAATAAAAACCTAGAATGGTGACGTAGGCTCTCCAAGTGCAATGTCAAAAATGATAGATATGTTGGGCCTCCAAAGGCAATGTGTCAAGACAAAGTGTCCTTACATGGTCTCCTCATGTCAATACACCTCCATAACCATATCATCCATCAAACCCTATCCATCCAAGGTGACGTCAAGGGCTAAGAAGTGATGTCCTAGGCCTCCAAAGGCCAACATCCAAGTGGAGAAGGGTGAAATATCATCCTCTATAGATGCCAAAGTTCCTCCAAAGGAAAGATCCTCATGCAACGCTAATCATCCATGGTCTTTCACATGTGGGATCCAACATCCATCTAGTGGGAAAGGTCCTACAAAGACAAACACGTATGCCCTCCAAGGGTCAACAAGTCACAAGAATCATGCAAAGTAAGCCACATTTAATACAAGAACCATCCAAACATGTGCATCAAATCCCTCATTTTCAAATTGAACAAATGCTCAAAGACCTTATAATGTTTTCTAAATTTAGGTATGGGAGGGGTGTCATGGTGCTTTATTGGGCAAGACAATCCCCAAGTCAAGGAATGTTTCCCAAGAAGACCCTATCTAGATCATGTAATGAGTATGAGGTGGATTGAGGAAAGCTGTTTGGGCATGGGGTTCTTGACATATCAAGGGTTCATATTGTCTCTGCTATCCCCAACTTCTAGGGATAAGTAAGGAGATAATGCCTCAAGGCCCTTAGGTTGCAGAGATGGAGTACCGAGAGACAACCTGACCAACAATGTTCACTTGCACAGATAGAGACCCACCTCACCACCACAATTCCAGTTTCATCACGATGATATCCACCACATCAGCTGGCTTCCTGAGGAAATTGGGTCTTTCTCCATGTGGTACAAGCCAGGTATCATGGTGAGTGCCATTTCAATATTTGGTTCATTTGAGTTTGTTGCATATATTACTTCTTTTGATTATGTAACGTTTGCTTGGACATTATGCTCTTTGTCCTGTTTCACTTTGGTGGTTGACATTGTGCCCTAGTAAGTGGATCACCCTTAGGGATAGGTTTTCTACTAGGAGGTCCTCTTGACAAGTCATCGTGCCATTCCTGACCATACTTGTCACTTTCCACACTTCATCCCCTCACCTCCTTACCTTTTTGGATTTTCAAGTGTACTAACCCAAGAAGGGGTTGTCCCTCATTTCATGGGAAGAAGGGGTTGAAGGCCCAGAGGATTGTAGAAGTAAAAAGATAAAATCCATCATTAACCTTCTAGATTCTCATCGAGGGATCCCGAGGAAAATGAAATGTCTCTCATAAGAAACTGATGGGACCCGCAAAATAATAACTAATAACAAAATGCCAACCTAGGTGGAGCATGTGTGGGCACTATTTTTATTGCTTAGGTAGAAGCCTCACACATGTTTTCAACTTGGGGAAGCATGATGTGACCAGGGTAGAGTTAAGGTGGGCACAATTTTTCATGCTTAGGTAGAATCCCCACCTTAGATTCAACCTGGAGACATCCTAAAAGAATAAAAAGAAATAAATGGGCTTGGAAAAAGGTTGCATTGAAAACGAACCCATAAATGAGACACTACAACACCTTGTATGTCATGAAACCCATGCCCAAAATTCTTCCCCTCATCCATGAAACCTCATCTACATGACTTAGAAGGAGGTCCCCTTGGGAAAAACGCCCCTAAAATTGAGGTACGATTCACCGAACAGGTCGTTTTGTCAACCCTCCCATACCTAAGCTTGAAAAATTGCATAAGGTATTTGCGAATTGGTTTATTTTGATGAGGTGGTTTGGATGTACATGCTTATATGGATCTTTTATTGATTTTATTTACTCATTATTATGCATTTGACTTGATATCCTTGGAGGGCATATCCATTTGTCTTTGTAGGACCTAGCTGGTAGACAATTTTGGAAGAACACGCCTAGCTTGGGATTCCATGGGGATTGAAGATAATAGGTTGGATTCCAAGAGACCACACTCTGAATGATGATGACATACCTTTGGAGGCCTAGAGGACATCTTGGAGGACCTTTCTCAGCCCCTACATGCCAAAATTCTTGCTTGAAAGGGGAAAAAATTCACCATTTGGGGTCTTGACATCACCTTGGGCTAGGGTTTGGTGGTGATGATGGAAACTTGGAACGTGTTGAAGGAAGAATCCCATGGATTGTGGAAGAAAAACCTTAGTTGAAGACTATTGGCCTTTGTAGGCCTTTCCCTTCCTCCTCCAACTCAACGACTTCATGAAACGTGCCAAATGTTTCCCAAAAAGAGGGTGACATCATGTTTCTAGGGTTTCTTTCATGTGAAAACTATGAATTAAATAATATTTCTTTTGTAAAGGGTAAATATAAGGTATGTCAACCCCTTATCTTGTTTTTTACCCTAATTTTTGTGGAAAAACTATGTTTATAGGATTTGTCTAAATATAGATAATCTCTATTTCATTTTTTACCATAGCTCTCCCATTGTGAGAAGACTAGTGGCTGAAATTTGTGCCCTCTTGGGAATTTTCGGAATCTCTCTCTCTTGAAAATGAATGTTGGTGATATCTCTTGGTGAATTCTTTAGCCAGAGTGGTGCACAACTCTTGGAGGCTTCTTTACTTTCTCTTGAATGGTAAATGCTTGGTGAACTAGGGTTTTATCTCTCTCTTTCTTGGAATTGGTAAGGAAAATATGCATTTGTTAGTTATTTCTTTCTTGTTCTTGATTATTTTTGGTTGAAACCATAGGATACATATGTTTCATACACCCTCCACTAAGCTTCATCTCATTTTCTAAGTTTATAAGCCATTTTGGGAAAGGGTTGCTAGGAGAAGTACAAGTGAGTAAACTCTCTTAGATTTACCCTAGTTTGATTAGCAAGCCCTAGGGAGTAAGAGGATTTACACCCCTTGGGATATTGTTGATCTAAATTTTGTTTTAAAGACTCCATTCACCCTATTTGAAAGGCACTAATCTGAAATTTTGCATTTGAGAAATAAATTGTTTGTATTGGTAAACGTGTTTTGGTGAGATATCAATCTTGTTCAAGTTGGAATCTTTTGTGGATTCCTTGAGGTTGCTAAACCCTTTAGGGAATATTATTTCTCTTTATATTCTTGGATATATAACAAATTAAAATCTACATCCATTAGGAATGTATCAAATCATCTACTTTTCTTGAATTTAACTTGCAATTTGACCGTGAAAATTTGCTAGTAAGCCATTACTATTATTCTACTACTATTTGGTGAACTTTTGGTTGGATTACTTTCTATTTTTCATGGTTACAATTTGATTCAGTAGAAAATCACTGATACAACCACTTCGTTATCATAAATATACTCTAAAAACTTATCATTGCAACCATCTAATACCACTAAAGTTGTGCTAAAGTGTTGAGAACTTATCTACATGTTTTATGCTTTATAACTCAACTAATATTTGATGCTTTAAGTGGTTAAATCTATAGTAGTTACTTGATTTCATTTATGATATATATCTTTGTTTACTTATGCAATTAGGGACACCAATCTTAACTTTCTAGTCCACTTAACATATTACATGCATACTTGGATTTTCTCGTATCTCAGGAAGGTACAAACACTTTCTGAACGTACCCAAATACTTGGCAACCTTAAACCACTTCTGACATGTGCCATCAAATCCATATTCCAAATAGAAACTTTAACTATAGGAACATTCATCTCATCATCTCACTTTCCATCTCATTTCTTCCTAGGGTCACCCGGGATTCCCCCCTTGTGTTGGATTCTTCCTTCACTAAAGCGAGGGGAGGGTTTATCTGAGGTGATAGTGGGTAAACTATCCCACTATTATCGTCATCTTATGGATTGGGTCGGTATTTTCCCAACCTAAAGTTTTCATGATAACAATATCATTTATGGGTGCCTTTATGGAGGGTGTGTTAATGTGTCCTTCATTTGCAATGCAACATTTTTCCAAGCCATTGTCATTTAATTTGTTATGGTCCGAACATTGAGTGATTTTGCAATGGAAAGTAGAGAGAACCGCAATGCCACTTGAAGTTAGGAACACATTGAGTTCCATATGTAATGGAAAGTAAAGGATACCACAAATGCATTCCCCTATCAAGCAAGACATTTATTAATTATGTGTTTTAAAAGGTCCTTCATTATTATGGAGTAGCTTTTCATTTCTCTTAGGACCTTAGGGCGAGCATCTAGAAGGATAATCTTTGGCTTTTAACTTTTTCCAGCTACAACACCTCTGGGCCTTTACCCCCGTTTTCCCATGAAATGAGGTACACGCCCTTCTTGGGGTCAATGAGCCCAAAATCCCAAAAGATGAGGAAACATAAGGGGAAGAAGTGTGGAAAGTGGTAAGTATGAGTGGGAATGACATGATGAACCTTAAAGGAACCACACATTAGAAACCATTTTCTCAAGGGTGACAAATTTACTAAGAAAGTAATCCAACCACCAAGGTGAATCTAGGAAAAGGTATAATTTCCAAGCAAACGTTCCATAATCAAGAAAGGATTCTTTGAAACATACACTAGCAAATTTGGGTCATTTTGCGATGACTATTTCGACGCTCTTGCGATGTTATGTCGTGGATATTACAATGAATATTGAGTCTCTCAAATGCCATTTCATGTGATGTGGAAAGTTCAACAAACTTGAATTAACATCGCAAGAGCGACGACTATAGGGAACTTTTCACAATTGCGACGAATTGACTATAGAAATGTTCGTCTCTATTGTGACAACAACATGGTATATATCAATGATTTCACTATACAAATTTTGTGGTTTATATAGCAAATTCGTTGTAGGATTTCTATTGGACCTCAAAATTGCGATGACAACTTTCGTGTTCTATATAGCAGATTCGTCACAGGATTTGTATTGTGCGTCAACATTGCGATGACAACTTTCGTGGTTTATATAGAAAATTGAGTGCAGGATTTATGTTGTACATCGAAATTGCGATAACAACTTTCATGGTTTATATAGAAAATTCGTCGCATGATTTCTATTGTGTGTTGCAATTGCGACGACAACTTTCTTAGTGTATATAGAAAATTTGTTGCAGGATTTCTGTTGTGCGTCGAAATTGCGACGAAAACTATTTATTTAAATATATATATATAGATATATATTGGTCAAAATAAATAAAATTTTATTTTTGAGCAAAAAATAATTGATTTTATTTTTGAAGATAGGGGGCATGTACTGGAAGAATATTATAGGCTACGAAGTTCATTATATTTTTGAAAACATTTCACAAAGGGAAATTCTCTGAAGTAAATAAGGTATGGGTAGATCGCTCTGCATGTGATCAAGCACCATCTAGTTTTGATTTCAAGAGTACAAATATGGAGTGTCACATCCAATCAAGAGTTACCCTCATAGGCCCTCATCTATATTCAAAAATTCATCTCAATTCATCTCAATAGGCCCTCATCTATATTCAAAAATTCAAGTAAGCTAGAATAGAGAATGCCTTTTGTTGAAAGAATTATCTGAAGGTCTTATTTTCACATTCAAGGGGGGCATTAACCTAGGAGGAAGAATGCTCCATTAAATTGGGTTTTTTATGGTTATACTAAGACATCTAGAGAATATGTCTTGTCCAATAAAGACAAGTTATAGTTGTAGAATCCCTTATCATAGTGAAAAGAACATATTTTGATGAATGTTTGGCATAGGAGAAATTCAATGAGTCAACCAAAAGATATATATGTAACAATATATATTTGATATGGATCATATGTTATTAAAATAGATAACATATACATATAAAATATATTTTTATGTTTTATCTTTACTAAACATATAAGTTGTAAGGTTGGATAAGCTCATCATGAGAGGCATTGAAAAACAAAGGCTTCTCTATTCGACTCAGAATTTTTAGGATTTTTATGGCTCCCTAAGAAGGTTTGTCTCTAGATGCATTCATGTATTTTCATCACAATTGGTTTTATTAATCTTTAAATATTATCCACATTCCAAATCTTGTGGGAATCTTTAAAATTAAGGGCCATTCCATTTATTGGGAATATTTAGAAATATCATTCTAAGTCCAAAGCTTGTGGGAATCTAGTTGGGCAAGGCCATTGTATTCTTATTTGTTTAATGATTTATACACAAGGCTAATTTCCTTGCAAACTTACCTTTCTAACATTATTTTTTATGACTACATGAGAAATAGTTCACATTTGTGAAAAAAATCAATGTCATAGAACGTTTATCCATCTTAATTTTTAAACTACATGTTGGAGGGTGAATTATCCATGACAAACAAACATGTTTTTAAATGTCATGTTGTAGGGGGGATCACAACATCCCCTCTTTACCTACCAACCCAAAAAATCTTGAATCTTTGTTGAGAATCATAACACGCTTTCTTTACCCATCAACTAACCAAACCTAGTTAACATGGGATATTATTTAATTATATATTATGTATATAAACACCTTTTTTTTCTAGCAAGAGAATTAAATTTGTATACTACAACGAGTTTGAGACTAGCATTAGAGAGTGACGAGTTTTACCTTTGGTCAATGTTCGTATCTCATGGAATTCACCTAATACTTTGATCAAGTTCCAATTCCATTTCCATTGGTTGAGTTCTATTAAAAGACCAAAAGGAGCTTTCTATTTATATTATCTCTAGTCATTGAAAGCATACAAGTTGATATTTGAAAAAGAACTAAAAAATGCAAGGATATATGACAGGGTGTAATCTATATGTCTAATGAGGTCACCCTTTTGCAACTATTCAAAATAATGGGAGGAGAAATTGAAACTTTTGGATTCAAATATGGAAGGAATCATTTTGGATTGATGAAATCGTAGATATCAAATGCTAACATTACATAATCCAAGTGCACTAGGGGTATTCGAGGGTGTTGAATCCATTTTTCTAGTAAAAACAACAAATTCATTAGTCCAAAATTGCAATTTCAATAAAGATTGCCTAGATAGAATCTAGTGAGGGAAAATCACAAAAGGTCAAAATAATTTAACATTTGTCCTTCTTCTATAATTCGGTAGCCTATAATTTACCACATGTTGAACTTGAAATATTCTTTGTTATTGGAAGGGAATACTTCTCTATAACTAATTTAGTAAAACATTGACCTAACAACTTAATCAAGAGGATAAAAATATCAATGAAATAGAAGGATATATCCGTCATACTTTTGTGTGATACCTCATCTAATAAAATAATTAAATGAGCCAAAATAATGCTGGATATAAAAAGAGATATATGTGTTAAGAGGGAGGCTTAATTGTAAGGCTTAATTCATGTTCTTTTTAAGGTTGTTTAGTTGAATCAATTAAATTGTGATTTAGCAACGAATGAGTCAAAACCTACCATAACTTACACAAGTGGAACCCTTAATTCTTTGTGGTATAAATTTTCCTTGTAAATCCTTGAAGCAATACATCCTAGTATTTTGATCCCCCTCACCAAATATGGTTATTATAAATTAAAATGAAAATTGAACTTGTCTAAGGTACCATAACCACCTAAGAGTTCCAAACATTC